>PVIY010001325.1:0-154759 GCA_004026745.1 Myrmecophaga tridactyla | reverse complement strand
TCTCTTCAGTTTTAATGTTTTTTTATTTATTTATTTATTTATTATTATTTTTTTACATGGGCAGGCACTGGGAATCGAACCCAGGTTCTCGGGCATGGCAGGCAAGCATTCTTGCCTGCTGAGCCACCGTGGCCCGCCCCCTCCCTTCAGTTTTGATAACCAAAAATGTGTTCAGACATTGCCAAATGTTCTCGGGGACAAATTGTGCCTGAGTAAGATCAACTGAAATAGATTTAAGAAGTTTCTTCAGACCTTTGTAGGATGGCCTAATTGTGGATGAAAGGGGGTGTTTAGTTTCCTAGATTAAACACCCATATACCATGAAATGATTCAGCTTTAAAAATGGGAATTTATTCACTCACAGAGTCCACAAAAATGTCTAAATCAAGCCATCATAAAGGTGATGCTTTCTTTCCCAAGACTGGCTGCTGGCATTCTTTGGCTCCTCTGCTACATGGCAAGACACATGGCAGCATCTTCTGATCTCTTCCTTTCTCTTACAGGTGTCATTGCTTTCAGCTTCTTGTTTCTATGACTCTCTCTTTGCTTGAATTTCATTGACTTATAAAGGACACCAGTTATAGGATGAAAAGTCAAGCTGGGCCACACCTTAACTGAAGTAACCTCATCAACAGGTCCTACTTATTGTAGGTTTACACCTACAGGAATAGATTAGATTTAAGAATATGTCTTTTTTTGGTTACATACAGCTTCAAACCACCATAGGGGGTTAAATATTAGAGAAAAATCTTTACAAACATGGTATTTCATGAGGTGTTAATAGAAATAAAGTGTTCAATTTCAGCCAACCCTAAAGAATACCTAGGACAATATATAAGACTCTACAAGGTTTCCATGCACTAGGGTAATTTTCTAAAAGCCTAGAACCTCCAGATGGGTCCCTAGACCAGATAACTCTTGAAACCTAGAGGGCCCAGCCTCTACAGAACATCAGATGGTTCTATCTCTCTACCCCTTTTTATTGACAGCCCCTTTCAATATGAAAAATTTAGAATGGGCATATTTGAGAAACAAAAAGCTAGAATGGCCATAACCCAAATACCCCTATAGATGGGAGAAAGATCAAAAGTGATTGTGGAGTTATACAGAGAAGGTGGGGTTTAAAAAATGAATATGATTGCTGAATTATTATGTTGATATTTCTTTTAGTCTCCTGTATCTTAGAGCAGCTAGAAGTAAAAGCCTAAAATTGTGGAAATTGTAACCTATACCAAACTCTGAAATTTGTTCTACAACTAATTGTTGTGCTGTGCTTTGAAATGTATTGCTTTTTTGTATATATGTTATTTTCCACACAAAAAGATGAAAAAGTTAATTGTGATGATAAAAAATATTTATTCTTTCTAGCCTATGTTCTGGGGCAGCCAGAAGGAAAAATCTGAGAAGATGGTATGGTAGCCCATGACAAACTCTGGGATCTGTCCTGTAACTATTTGTTGAAGAGTGCTTTGAAAACTATTGCTTTTTTTCTTTCTTTGCTTTATATATATGTTATATTATACAATAAAAATTTTTTAAAAATGAGATGTTCAATTACATTACTATATTGTCTTCTCTCACTCTTAGATGTTTCATTTACCATTTAATTTCTCTAACAAATGCTTATATTGCACTTACTTTGGGTCAGCCATTCCTCTAAAAACATTACAAATAATAACCCAATCTTCATAACATTCTTATGGGGCAAATTTATTGTTTATAACCTAAATTTACAGATGAGGGAACTGAAACCAAGAAAGTTTAAGTAACTTTCCCAGGGCTTGCATATCACAGAATAGGGATTCATATTCCCACAGTCAGTCTCCAATCTTGTTCTCCATCACTATGCTTTGCTGCCTATCTTTAAATGTAGCATATGTTAATATTTAGCAATAGCATTTTATATGCTCTGATATGTTCTGCTTTTATAGATTTAGCAATTAAAAATAAATACAAGGTACCTTGTGAACTTTGAGTTTCAGATAAACAGTACATCAATTTTTAGTGTAAGTGTGTCCTGTTTGGGTACTAAATTTTGATGCTTATCTGAAACTCAAAGTTCATTAGGCATCTTGTATTTTACCTGGCAACTCTAGCTTTAAGGAAAACTGTTTAACATTGTTTAGCCCATCTTCTTCAGCACTAATTTGAGCAAGAGACTTTTCTTGTTGGTGTACTTAATATTTTGCAGACATTCCCTAGGAATTTATTTAAGGACACTGGGAACACTTTTCAGCTGGAGAGTGAATGAATCCAACTTCTTAGAGTACTTATCCCTGGTTACAGTGAACTCCCCTTTTCTGAACTCTTAGTAATACTTCAACAATCTATGTCATATGATTTCACACAAAATTGGCCACCTCTGTAATTTGTTTACTTCTTTGCAAAATAATTGACTTGCCTTTTAATGACAGAGTCTGGGTAACATATGTGTTCCAAATCCTTCACTGGATACCATCTCTTTTATGGCTTAATATTTTCTCTGGAAGATGAATTATTTCCAATTTGTAATTTTAAAAGATACCTTATATCTCAAATTGCTAATCTGGGGATCCAGACAAAACATGGGATAATTGATATTATGGGATAATTGATATTAAAAGTATTCTGTCTCACTTTCTCAGTCTGGTGGTTTTTCATTCCTTTGCTGCTAGCCTTCTTTCTTCATTTATCAGAATTAATTTTCTTATATCTATATTAAAGAAATGTAACAATTTGGGTAAAAAGTTTTCCTTTTCCATTTAATCTGATGAAGGCAACACTTGAGAAGTCATTGTTCAACTCAGACTGTGAACACTTCCTTGTATTCATGCAGGTCAGATAATTACACGGTAGTTGATCATTTTATTGTTTTTATTGTTCCTCAATTTTAAAGAGGGAAACAAGTGTCTTGCTTATAGGGAATGTAATACTAATAACATTGACAAAGGGGAGTCCCATGATACAATGATATTAGAAGAAATCTCTCAAAACTAATAATGGAGTACAATTTATTTGTTAAAGAAGAAACCAATGGCCTTATTTTTGGCTGCATTTTTCCATTGCTGGGTGATTCAGCTGTGATTAATTTCTTTTCCAGTATCACAATGCTCAAGTCCTAGAGTTATGTGAAGGCATTTAATGCCAGGAAAAATAGGGAAAATAAGCACTGGAGTCATATGGAAAGCTTCTAGCAGCTTTGTTTTGAATTTTCAGGGGGCTTTTACATTCTGAAAATTTACTGTATAGTTTTATATATTTCTACAAATAAATTTATTGGCAGTTTTAAAATCTATTCATCTGAGCCCCAAACAAGAAATTAAAATAAAGAACTTGTTTTCTAAATGGATTCCCAAGTGCTAGAGCAATATGTGGCAGTTTTAACAAAGGCTCAATAAAAGTGTTCTTTGCTTTGCTTCAATAAATGGAGAGGTTGGTCATGTCCTTGGAATGACAGTCATTGTCCTATATTTATATTTTAGTTAATACTATTGTGTTATAAGTGCTAATAAAGGTTTTAATATATAGATTTTGAACACTAATTTTATATAAAAATGCTCAACCAAAACCTTTCTCTCAACATTACACAAAGAAATACACTTACTTAACTGACAACCTATGTTTCTAGTACTTGCCCATGTTTAATTGCTTTGCCAATTAGGTTTTCTGAAATCTACCTGATAAATTCCTATATAACTGTGCACTTATTCAAACTCTGAGCAAAATTTAGATATCATTCAGATGTGAAGACCTATTACAAGTTTAAAATCAATTTCCAATTCATTTATCATTGGTCTTTGTAGCATGTGATTTGAAACAGAAAAAAACGATGAATGGTTTGACATTTTCCATTCATATATGCTAAAACATAATACACTTCTACTACCAGTTTTAGGCTATTACAGACCTTAACATGCAATGTGACCTTGGTTTTCAAAGTATATTTGGTTAGCACAGAAACTCAATCATACGAAGTTATAGAAGTCATAAGTAGAATCTTTTTTTTACTACCTTTTTCCTAGGATTAGGAGATTTACTGCTTGTGGGACAGGTAGGATATGAACAATGAGCCAAATAGAATCTGGGGTTATCTCTCATGTCTGTGAAAACTGCTGCTGAAAATCGATGTGACCTTTGCTACACAGTCATCCCAGTTCCCACTCTCGGTGTCCTATTTGTCTTTTTGTAGAAGCTTAGATTTGTGTGCTGTCTCTATGTGTCTCTCTTTGGACAAATTATCAAAATGAATCATAGCCTCCCCATACCTCATACATTTTTATTTATTTTCCTGGTGTTGATTAGTTTATGAAATATGATTCTTTTTGCATTTGATCCTCACTGCAGCAAGGAACACCTAATTCAACTGTAGCTTTAAAGAAGAGTAATACTATTTTGAAACTTCTATCTATTGCACAGCCATATTACAAACTAAAGATCATGCAAATTGCCTTCTTAATCAATAACAATTTTCCTATCATTCAATTAAATAATATTACTTTCATATTCAAATAGAAGACTTCTAGTGATTTAGTGCAGTGATAATTTTGTTTTATGCATATTGAATGTATTGCTTTCAGTTTTAGTTATCTTGCTTTGTTGAGTAATCCTCAGATCCTCAATACAGATTTTACATGTGCATGTAGTAAAACATAATATGGAATCTATTAATTTAAAGATATCTGTACCTCATATAAAATATTTAATCAGGGGAAACCTTACATTGTCTCTGGATCAGTAGGATACCAATGATATAACTTTGTAATCATTCCTTTTGTGAAAATAGATCCTCTAGGCTACATAAATTCTTACATTAAAAATTATAAACATCAATATAAATGTGTAGACCCTCCACAGTTATTATAATTATCATTATCTTTATTTATGATTGTTGACTCATTTACCTTCATTTAGTAATACCCCAATTATTAAAATCAGGAGAATGAGAGCGAGAGAGAGAGAGAGAGAGACCTTGAAACATTTACCAAATCAAAGATTTGAATGGAAGAAACTTTCTCAAATCACTACCACAGGGCCAAGTAGCAGGAAAATTCAGGATACTTTGTGTATGGTTATAAAACATTTGCTAATCAGTTAAGCAAGCAGCTATGGTGAGATTCATAAAATCAAAGGACCTGGGTGCATGGGTAGTTCAGTGGTTAGAATGTCTGTCTTTCATGTGGGAGACCCGGGTTCAATTTCCAGACCATGCACCCCCCCCAAAAAAAAAAGATCTACCAGGTTTAAAAAGAAATTTAGAGACATTCTGTTGTGGATTTAATTTTTATGGATTTTTTCCTAATATACTTATTGTTTGCTTACACTTAGCATAACATTATTCTGTGAAATCCCACTAACTCAAAGTGAATGAAGAATGATTTTCTGCTTACTGTGCAGGAGAAATATCATTTCAGTACCTTGCCCACCTGCCTTCTAATTTTTTACATAAATCAAAACATGTCAAAACATTGAATAGCCTACTTGAACAAAAAATGAACACAAAGGCAAAGGATTTCTTAGATATCATATAAAAATGCTTTGAGAAATTGCTGCTAAGGATAACTCACAATGGACAAGGTTTAACGTAAGGCTTGAGGTTAACTTGTTATCTACTCACAAAGTAACATTTAAGAATTTTAAATTGAGGGAACACATAAAATACATTAGCAAATATGTAAGTCAGAAAGTTGTGGAATAGAGAAGAATCTGGTGCTAGTTTTTTGTTTTTTCATTGTTTGGGTGTTTGCTTTATTAGTTTGATAAATAAGAAATTATCACAAGGTCAGTGGCTCCAAACAAAACCACATTTTCATTGTTCTTCTTCAAGAGAAGGAACATACATTCAGGTTTTAGATTCTCCACAGAACAGTCTTGCCCATTTAAAGGATCTGCCTGTGGATTTAGGATTTTTCACCTCAAAGTGAAAAAATAGTAGCTCCTGAAATGAGATCATTGGACACGTGGGACAAAAATAAAGCAGGCAGCTGAAGGTGTCCTCAAGTTACAGTGAACCCACTGCCCTCCCTCTCTATGTGGGACACGACTCCCTGGGATGTAAATCTCCCTGGCAACATGGGACCAGACTCCTAGGATGAGCTGGGATCCAGCATCATGGGATTGAGAAAATCTTCTTGACCAAAAGGGGGAAGAGAAAAATGAGACAAAATGATGTCTCAGTGGCTGAGAGATTTCAAACAGAGTTGAGAAGTTATTCTTATGCATTATATAGATATCCCTTTTCAGTTTATGGTGTATTGGAGTGGCTAGAGGGATGTACCTGAAACTGTTTAACTGTGTTCCAGTAGCCTTGTTTTTTGAAGATGATTGTATAATGAAATAGCTTTTACAGTGTGACTGTGTGTTTTTGAAAACTTTATGTCTGGTGCTCCTTTTATCTTGTATATGGACAGATGAGTAAAAAATTTGGATAAAAAAGCAAATAATAAGGGAAACAAATGGTAAAATAAACTGTGTGGACTGAAATACTAGTGTCAATGAGAGGGAGGGGTAAGGGGTATGATAGGTAAGAGTTTTTTTCTTTTACCTTTTTATTTCTTTTCTGGAGTGGTGCAAATGCTCTAAAAATTATGATGATGATGAATACACAACTATGTGATGATATTGTGAGCCATTGATTGTACACTGTGTATGGGATGTTTTTATGTTAAGAATGTTTGTGTTTGTATGTTGTTTCATCAATAAAAATGTTTTTTAAAAAGTTAGGAGAGCAGCCAGTTCATAACTGGATGGTGAAATAAATTCTGAATTTCAGATTGAAGAGAAAAATATATCAAAGTCAGATTTCAATCATGTGGGGAAGGCCATTGAGATAGGTTAGCTTCCCCAGGGCCTGAGGATCTGGCCCTCATTTTTGCATACTTTGAAACCTGATCTGCCATCTTACCTATGTCTATATAAGATGTAGACATATATTAATAAATTTGCAGTGTTTGGGAGATATATGTACCCCAGGAAAATATGTTCTTAAACATAATGCATTGCTGTGGATGCGAATCCATTGTAAGTAGGACCTCTTGATGAGGTTACTTCAATCATGATGTGGCTCAACCCATTCAGGATGAGTGTTAATCCTATTACTGGAGTCCATTTTAAACAGAATGAAATTCAGACACAAAGAAATCCACCAGAATCAAGAAGCAAGACATCAAGGGAACCCAGAAAGGAAGAGAGAGGCCAGGAGAGGCTGCCATGTGCATTGCCATGTAACAGAGGAACCCATGATCAAGGATCACCAGCAGCCAGTCATAGAATGCCAGTCTTCAGGAAGAAAGCATCATCTTGATGACACCTTGATTTGGATATTTTCCTAGCCTCAAAACAGAGAGCTAATAAATTCCAGTTGTTTAAGCAAAAAAAAAGTCTCACCTTAATATATTCCTTTTGCTTTCCATTTGGTGAGGGTGTGTCTGCTCTCTTCAAAGCCTGGTGGGTTTGTGGAACAGAGTGTCAGGAATATATCTGGCCTGGGTAAGGGTGTCCTTCAGCTCTTTCTCTTGGTGGGCATGATATAAGGTGGAATTAAGAGTACCTTCTTCTTTTAAAAGTATATGGGATGAGGTTTTATTATAGTGCTTCCTTATAAGGAAGAGCTTAGGGAGCACCTACTGCCGGAAGCTGATTCTTCTGGTTTACTTATAGTCTTGTAGTAGCTAAGAAACTGCCAGGTCTGCATTGGTTGCACTCTGGACATGGCAATGAGAAGCTCCAGAAGCCAACCGTAGTACTCAGTGTTGTCTAGGGAAACAGAAACAATAGGAGGTATCTGTAAATATAAGATTTTAATAAAAATGTCTCATGCAACTGTGGGGATACACAAATCCAAATTCTGTATTGCAGGATGCAAGCTGGAAACTCTGATGAAGGGCTTGGATGAGTTGCCCAGGGGAGGTTGACTGGCTTAGAGTCTTATACTGATTAAACTAAACATTGGTCATTGCAGAAGACATTCTCCTTATCCAATTGCAGATGTAACAAGCTATAGATGCAATCAATGTGCTGATTATTTAAATCCATGAAATGTTCTCAGAGCAACAGATAGGCCAGTGCTTGCTTGACCCAACAAATGGGCAATATCACCTGGCCAAATTGACAAAAAACCATCAAAGTACACTCCTTGTTAACTTGGCAGCTATACACATCACCTTAAGCCATACTTAATTTCTAAATAAAAAACAATAAAAGACATATTTTTTGTCTAACAATACTCAACTGTTTTGAAACAACTGGAAATGCCCTATCTCTCCAAAATATGATACAAGTACTTGAGTAATATTCACTTTTAAAGTTGATATTCTATAACTTAAATACTATAATGTGAACAATACAACATATGTGATATGATAAAGGGGAAAAGCTAGGGAGAAAATCAAAGATATTTGCTTTGTGTACAAATACAAACATATTCATAGAAAAGAAAAAATATTCACACCATTACAGTCCTCATTTCCATAAATGGTCATGTGGTCATTGTTTATATTTATCACTATCTTCTTCCACTACCCATTCCATGTTACTTTGATACTCAGCAAGCACTTCAGCAAGTCATGGTTCTTTGCCTGAGGAGATGAACAAAACCTTCATTCTTGAAGTTTCTGTGCCATTGGTAATCTTACCTGGATTGGATTACTGAAGTTTTCCATTGAATTTAATCACATGTCATGGTAGTACTGAGAGATGCCCTAGGGGATTTCCTGTATTCCTGGAAAACTTTTCTTTACATCCATGTGTAGTTGCATTTCTATTTTCTTTGATAGGGTAAATCACTCCAGCCAGAATAGTAATCCTGTCCTTTGCCTGTTGATTCAGAGGCATGAAAAGTCCAAAGTGGCCATATGACTGTTGTAACTTCCAGTTCAATAGAATCAGTGTTGTGTCTCCTGGTGGAAACAATCCTCTTTTTTTTAACAAACCCTGTAGTCCAACAGAACTCATGGCTTCAGGGACAGGAAACAAGAATTTTCCTTTTAGATCACTAGCAGTAATAGGGAGTGTTGTCAATCCCATTTACACACCTTGATTCCTGGACCTATGGATCTTGGCTATAGGAGAAAGGCAACATAGAGTGCATGCTGAGTAAGAGCAAACCCAGCCTCCTGAACAAAATTTTCCAATCCCTTCAAGGTGTTGCCACCTAGTTGGCACTATAATTTAGTCTTGATGAGGCCATTCCACTATCCTATCAATCCAGCTCTTTCAAAAACATGGTAAGAACAGAGAATTCCTTGAGCATGTACCCATTCCTGGACTTCATTTGCTTTGAAGTGGGTTCCTTGATTAAAAGCAATATTGTGTGGAATACCATGATGGTAGATAAGGCAAATATAATAAGTCCATGGATGGTAGTTATGGTTGATGCACAGCACGCATGGAAAGCAAACCTATACCCAGAGTATACGTCCATTCCAGTTAGAACAATTCACTGCCCCTTCCATTATGGAGGTGGCCTAATGTAATCAACCTGCCAGCACAGAGCAGTCTGATCACCTCAGGGAATGGTGCCATGTCAGGGGCGGAGAGTGTGCCTCTGCTGCTGGCAGATTGGGCATTCATCAGTGGCTATATCCAGGTAAGCCTTAGTGAGGGGAAATCCCTGTTACTGAGCCCATGCACAACCTCCATCCCTAACACCATGACCAGTTTTTTTCAAGAGTACATTGGGCAATAACAGGAGTTGTTGGGGAAAGAGGCTGAATGTTATTCACAGAACTGATCATTTTATCCACTTGATTATTAAAACTTTCCTCTGCTGAAGTCACCTTCTAGTGGGCATTCACATGGGACACAGATATCTTTATGTTTTTTGTCAACTCAGAAAGGTCTATCCATATCATTCTTTCCCAGTCCTCTTTATCACCAATCTCCCAATCATGCTCCTTCCAAGTCCCTGACCATCTAGCCAAACCATTAGCAAGACCCCATGAATCCATAAACAAATATGCCTTCTGCCCATTATCCATCCAAGCAAAATGAACAAGCGGGTGCTCTTCTCAAATTCCACCCACTGAGAGGATTTCCCCTCACCAATGTCCTTCAGGGTACATCAGAAAGGCACTGCAGTGTTGCAGTTCTCCATTTTTGGCTTGTACCTGCGTATTGTGCAGAACCACCTGTAAACCAGGCCCAAATTTTTTTTTCCTTCCTCAGCCAACTGACTGTAAGGAACACCTCAAGAAGTCATAGTTCTGAACTGGGAAAGAGAAGGTAATGTGGCAAGAGTGGGGACCATGAGAATTTGGGCCACTTCCTCATGTAACTTACTTGTTTATTCAGGTATGGATAAACACTCAAATGAGAAATAGGTTGTCTCTAAAATACAAAAAGGCAAACTAGGCATTGTGCCTCTTATTTGGTCATTGGCTAGGCCAGATGCAACAGACATATATATCCTTCACCTTAGAAGCGCTATCTCAACATATGCCATGTTATTGGTCACTGAGATATTTTACTGAGGTGGAAGTCCCCTTTATACTTGTTGAATTTATCTGACATCCTCTGAGACACAAATGTCTTATTAATAAATCTAGTTGCTACTTCTTGCTCACTAGGTGTTCTAGTTTGCTATCTGCCAGAATACAATATACCAGAAATGGAATGGCTTTTAAAAATGGGTATTTAATGAGTTGCTAGTTTACAGTTGTAAGGCTGAGAAAATGTCCCAATGAAAACAAGTCTATAGAAATGTCCAATTTAAGGCATCCAGGGAAAGATACCTTGGTTCAAGAAGGCCGATGAAGTTCAGGGTTTCTCTCTCAAGTGGAAGGTACATGGCAAATACAGTCACCATTTCTCTCTTGGCTGGAAGGGCACATGGCAAACAAGGCATCATCTGCTAGCTTTCTCTCCTGGCTTCCTGTTTCATGAAGCTCCCCAGGAGGTGTTTTCCTTCTTCATATCCAAAGGTCCCTGGCTTGTGGGTTCTTGTGGCTATGTCATTCTTCTCTGGCTCTCTCTGAGTCACTTTCATTCTCCAAAATGTTTCCTCTTTTATAGGACTCCAGAAACTTATCAAGACCCACCCAAATAGTTAGGGACATGTCGTCACCTAATCCAGCTTAACAACCACTCTTGATTAAATCACATCTACAGGGAGATGATCTGCTTGCAGTTTCAAATATACAGTATTGAATAGGGATTATTCTGCCTTTATGAAATGGGATTTAAATTAAAACATGGCTTTTCTAGGGGACATACATCCTTTCAAACCAGCACACTTGGTCTAATCAACATGATAGCATCAATATAAAGGACCCAGTGTGATGTTTTATAAGAGGGAGAAATGATGAAGGTCCCAACAGACAAGATTATGACATAAGGCTTGAGAGTTGATATACCTCTGAGCTAAGAGACTGAAGGTGTACTGCTGGGTTTGCTGACTGAATGCAACCATTTCTGGTGGTCTTTACTAACAGTTATTGAGATAATATCATGTGCCAGATCAGTAACTGCATACCTGATACCAGGGGATGTGTTAATTTGCTCAAGTTATGATTCCACATCTGGAAGAGCAGCTGCAATTGGTGTCACCACTAAGATAAGTTTATGGTAATCCACTATCATCCTCCAAGACCTATCCATTTTCTCACAAGTGAAATAGAAGGGTTGAATTTTGATATGGTGGAAATCACCAACCCTGCATCCTTCCAGTCCTTAAGAGTGGCATTAATTTCTGCAATCCTTCAAGGAATCCAGTATTGTATTTGATTTACTATTTTGCTAGGTAGGAGCAGTTCTAGTGGCTTCTCCTTGACCTTTCCTATCATAATATCCCTCACTCAATTAGTCGGGGAACCAAGTTGGGGATTCTGCCAATTGCTCAGTAGGCCTATCCCAATTATACATTCCTGAAATGGGTAAATAAGTACAGAATGGTTCTTGGGCCCCACTGTACCCACTGTGTAATGGACCTGAGCTAAAATTCCATTGATCATTTGACTTCCACAAGCCCCCACACTGACATCTGAACCAGAGGGATGTGTTAGGTCTCCTGAAAATAATGTCACTTCTGAGCCAGAATCTAATAAACTCTGAAAGGTCTTATCATTTCCTTTTCCCCAATGCACAGTTACTGTGGTAACAACCCATCAGTCTCCTTGAGGAAGGATGGGAGGAAGATTGACAGTATAAATTTTTGGCAGTGTCACAGGGTCCTTCCCCAAATGGACATGGCTTTCCTTTTTTCAATGTTCTCTGGATCTGAAAATGGTCTCAAATCTGGGGATTGACTAAAGGACTGTGACTCTGTTTTTGTAATTCAAGTTAGACTTTTGTTCATTTGACTAGTACTCTTCTATTTATACAGCTCAAACATGAACTTAGTAGAATGCCCATCTATTTTACTTCTAGGAACCCCATGATCTACTAGCTAATGTCATAGGTGTATGCGAGTCAGAGTATTTTGACTGCTACTTTGAGTCTGATGCCCATTATGGCAGCCACACACACCTTGTCCTTGGTGATTAAGTCCTGACACATGGCTTTTGCCAACTCATCCAATCATCCCAATTATGTTTAAGGATTCCATCTCATTGACTGCAGTTCCCACAGTAATATCTGAATTATCGAGAAGGGTGACTACAGAGCTCTTCATGGATGATGGAACTAATCTCATAAATTTATTCCTCACAGTCCTGGTAACTAGGTGTTACCTGTGGACCTTCCTGGGGTGTTTGAGCAATCTTCTGTGATTAATCTGTTAGAACTTTCCAATTTCTCTAAACCTTTGGATCCCATCATTTACATTATATCAGGGCAATTTTGTCATTTTGACCTCAGGTAATGTCAGCTACCTTTTGATCCATGTTTCAGCCCAAACAGTTAATGCCCTTTATAACCCCTTTTAACATTGAATTCATAATCTGTGCTTAATGGGCCCATATCAATAAATTCAGCCTGATCCAGCTTTATAGGTCCTTCCACCACTATCTCACACACTTAATATACATTCTCACACATAATCCCCTTATTTCTGTCTATATAAATTGGTATACACGCAGTTCCTTTGGAGTATAGCATACTTCATGGATCGCACTTTGTACCTGACCTTTCAGGGCATGTTTGGACTTTAATCTAGTTATAGGCATGGAAGTATAGAGGGTTAGTGGGGTGGGTCATGAAAAGAATTAGAAGTGCCTTTCAAGCCAATTACCTCAAGGAATTCCCTTGCAGCTTCATCTGATGAAACAGGATTTATCTCTCTCCAGACAGAAGAGTGAGAGCTGTTTTCTCATGGGAGGTGGTTATCACCTATAGGTTTAGCAGATGCTGAAGGGATAATATTTTTAAGTAGAGGTAGGCTGACAGTCTCCTCAGCACATATTGGAGGTCAGGAAGCTGTTTCCTTGGTGCATCCTGGAGATTGGGTGACATTTTTCCAAGTGAAGGCTTGAGTTGGGGTGCTGTTTCTTCATGGCAGACCATTACAGGTTTATCTAGCAAAGACTCAGCAGAATTTAGGATTTCAATGTCCACACTGACATAATTTTCAACCCACATGTCCCCTTCCCAATTTTCAGGATCCCATTCCTTTCCAATCAATGCCCTCACTTTAAAAGCAGACACCCTACAAGATTGAGAATTCAGTTTACATTTTAAATCTGCTACTTGCACAAATACATTAGTTTTCAGAGATTTCAAGTCTGCAGCCACAGGAAATAAGATTTTCTTTCAGGGCCCACAGAGAAACTTTTACAACTTTTATACAGTTCTTAAGCTGCAAATTCATAGCCCTCAGCTCATCCCTTTCTTTTATGACTGCATCTGGTGTATCTAGGAACAACCATCCAACATCATTATACCTTTTCATTCAAGAAAACTCTGTTAACATGTCAAAAACTGTCACCCAGAGCCTTGCCCCTATAAACATGCAATTAGAAGAATCAAACGATGACATTTTGTATACCTCTACTGCCAACTCATGCCATGGACTATCAGTGCCATCTTGATTATTGGAAATAGCCATTAGTGCCTTTGAGTCTAATCAGAGGAGAAAACCAATTTTAAAAAAAGCATTTTTAAGGTTCTGTCTTTCAAAATCCACTCCCAGTACCAAAGCTATAGTACTCAGGGTTCTCTAGAGAAACAGAACCATCAGGAGAAATTTGTGAATATATTTTATGAAGGTGTCTCATGCAATTATGTGGATGCACATGTCCAAATTATGTAGGGCATGCTGTAAGCTGGAAACTCTGATGATTGTCTTCAATGAGTTCTGCAAGAGAAGCTGGCTGGCTGACATGAAGAGAAAGATTCTCTCTTCTGACTTCTCCATTAAAGCCTTCAATGGATTAGATTAAAAGTGACTCATTGTGGAAGACACTCCCATTAGCCAGCTGCAAATGTAATCAGCCATAGTGGGGGAATGATCAAAGGTGATGGTGGCATTATACAGAGAAGTTCGAGTTTAACAAATGAGTATAAGTGCTGAACCACTATACTGATATCTCTTTTAGTCTCCAGTACCTTAGAGCAGCTAGATGTAAAAACCTAAAACTGTGGAATTGTAACCCATACAAAACTCTGAAATCTGTTCTACAACTAATTGTTGCTATGTACTTTGAAATTTATTGCTTTTTTGTATATATATTATTTTCATGAAAAAAGAGAGAAGGAGGAGTATAATGGAGAAGAAAGACTTTAACTAACGAGTATGAATGCTGAAACATTATATTGATATGTCTGTTAGTCTCCAGTGTCTTGGAGCCACTAGAAGACAAAAACAAAAAATCATGGATCTGTAACCCATACCAAACTTTCAAATCTGTTCTATAACTACTTGTTAAAATATATTTGGAAATTTGTTGCTTTTTTGTATATATGTCATATTTCACAATAAAAAACATTTAAAAAATTAAGGGCATAAAAATGTAATCAGGCATAGATATAATCAATGTGCTGATGATTTAAGTCCATGAAATGTCCTCACAGCAACGGATAGCCTAGTGTTTGCTTGGCCAGATAACGGGCACCGTCAACTGGCCAAATTGACACACGAACTTATCCATCACACCAACCTACCTTGTTTTAGGTTCAATCCAATTGGGCAAGCCTGGAGCTGGGGCTTTAGGACTACTTCAAATTTGGAGTCAGCAAGAGGATTTTCTGGATTAGAAGTGGCCAGCCAGGTGGCAGGTTTTCATTAGACCTCACAATGCAGTTAATTGCCACTGGCTGCAAAGTGGATTAATGGAAGCTAATGGTAATGCAGGGGTGGGGGGGTAGTGGAGGGTGACTTCCTAGTGAGACTGGGTATTCCGGTTTTGGCCATGATGTGTAGGGTGTTTTGGCCTGATGGATTGTGGGGTCAGAAGAAGAGGTGAGTTTAAAAGACAACATAAGGTTAAGGAGAGGGAAGTTTCCAGGATATGAGGGAGCCTTGTTGGAAGGGAGAAAAGAGCAAGTTTTAGGGTGGAGGAATGTCTCTTGCCCATGATTTCAGTGAGTGCACTGAAGGCAGAGAAATGGGCAAAGGGGAGGGAAGAGGCAAGGAAAGGGAGGAGGTGGGCAAGTTCATGGGCAATGACTGCTCAGGTGATAAAGACCAGGCCAGGGATAAGAGTGATAAAGGGGGCAAATGGAAGGAATCAGTGGGGAATGGCCCAGAAGCCACCTGTGGCAGAGATGGAACAGCCAGTGCCATAAGGAATAGTAAGACAAAGAAAACAGGAAATGAGTTTTGGGGAGAGAGGACGTTCTAGTTTGCTAGCTGCAAGAATGCAACACACCAGAGATGGATTGGCTTTTAATAAAAGGGGATTTATTTCATTGGCTCTTCAGAGGAAAGGCAGCTAATTTTCAACTGAGGTTCTTTTTTATGTGGGAAGGCACAGAATGGTCTCTGCTGGCCTTCTCTCCAGGCCTTTGGGTTCCAACTTTACCTGGAGTGATTTCTTTCTGCATGCCAAAGGCCTGGGCTGAGCTGTGAGTGCTGAGATGAGGTATGCTGAGCTACTTGGGCTGTGCTATGTTGAGCTCTCTCATTTAAGCACCAGCTAATTAAATCAAGCATCATTCATTGCAGCAGGCACACCTCCTAGCCAACTGCAGATGTAATGAGCAACAGATGAGGTTCATGTACCATTGGCTCATGTCCACAGCAACAGAACTAGGCATGTTCACCTGGCCAAGTTGACACCTGAACCTAACTACCACAGAGGAACCCTGGAGGCAGATGTGAGGCTCTCAGGGTGACTGAGAAAAATAGGGATGGAAATGTGGGACTCAATGCAAGGGGGTTTTGGAGCAATGCATAAGGTCAGGGGTGGAGGTGAAAACAGTGATAGGGAAAGATGAGATGGGAAGGAGAAAAGGGAACTGACAAAGAGAGAATTGGACAAAATCATCATGGTGCCCAGTACGGGATGATGGACAACCCAGAAATGTTGCAGGGGCCTTCTATAGAAGCAAAATTTTTTTGCTTCCTTAGAGCAAAAAATAAGCTGGCTGAAGCAAGAGATAGAGAGGACTCAGCTGTAGGTGTTACTTGCTGGTCTCTCTAAGGATGAGGAGGTAGTCCACTGAGACACTGAAGGGGTGTGCTCAACAGAGTACCTCTTCAGTATATAGTCATCTGGGTAGGTGGAAAGTCCCAGGGACGACAGGTGATTTCACAGTGTCTGGCTTGTCCAGGGTGCTTGGACAGGGAGTTGCGAATTCATGACCTTTCTCTACTTTCTTCCCTCTGTGCTAATAGACCACTTCTACACCGAGTGCCTAGCCCTGTGGCTGTACTGTACACCGCCATGATAGCGTGTGCTGCTTGGGCTCTGTCCCTGGCCACAGCCTACCCACTGGTGCTGGACAGTAGTGGTGACTACAATGAGGACACATCTTTCATCCTCCCTCCCCAGTTATTATTAATATTGACAGAGCATTATGATGTCACTTAATGTGCTTGTGTGGCTAAGACCAAATGCACTTAAGTGCAGATTTCAAACCATATGAATAAAGTATAATATTGCTGGGTTAGTTTTTAAGAAATGTAGTTTAGAAACATTAAAACTGCTGCATAAGAAATATTTTAAGATTTAATTTTTTATGAGATATTATTTTAAATGTTAAAACCTTGTAGTTTAATTAAGTCAAAGAATTTGTGATAATGTGCTGATTCCATCTGGAATACATCTATCTCTTTCAACCCTGTCACTGACTAAAAAAGTAAACAAATAAATGTCCTAAAAGAGGTCAGGGTTCATTTTTAATATTCAAATTAATATAATTTAATATTTGGGAAATTTAACTTCTAAGGGATTGAAGGAAACACTTACAGGGTGTATTTATATATAAAGTGTTAATGAAACAATAAATAGAAATATGTTCATCATAGGTTACAGCACTAAAGTAAAATTAACTGGTTATTTTATGCATTTTATTGAATTATTTAGAAATGATGTACAAATACTCTTAAATATTTGGATTAAAATGTGAGACTTTTGTTCCTATAAAATAATAAATTTCTAATTCTTATATATTTTGGCAAAATAGAAATTGTAAAGGTGACCTACATTAAGAGCATTTTCATTGAGAGAAAATGTCATGCCATTAAGTAGTATCAAAAATGTTCCTACAATTGAATGTCACTGCTTCCCATACAAGAAATCCCACGACAAACCATGATGACTGTGAAATCAATGGGGTTCAAGACTCTTAAATATATAGGCTGCTTGCCTTTTAAAAAATGAGGTTTAATTGCATGACAACTGCATACTTGTGTCCCTAAAATAATCAGAACCTATAGCTAGATTTTTTTTTGTTTTCACGTAAAAATTAGTCAGATTTAAATTCAAGCCTAGACTTTTCCTTGGACAAATCTCATTAAAATATATGGAGTCAGTGAAAATTTTTCTGACCACAGAGATTCATATTTTTCAATACAAATTTTGAAATTTTGCTGGCTGGTCCCTGTTACTGAAAGAATGGGTCTGCGGTGAGTAAAATAGCTTACTTTGAGATGCTGCTATTAATTCCACAGCAGAATGCACTGCTGTTGAAGCCATAATTAACAGTAATTGAATTTGATTACATCCCAAGGCTACCTCTCTATAGCAATTTCTTTTTACGAATGTACAAATAGCCCTCATCCTAATTGCAAAAGAAGCATTGCTGTCTGGTTCATACTTCTTACATAACTAATTGTCAACCAGAATTCAAGTACATTTGCAAGTAGTTAGGCTTCTCAAAATGAAAAGAGATTCCTTTTGTAGTTAGAAGTAGTTATTCAAAACAAATCTGGAGCATCTTAGTCAAAAATTCTTTTGGTGTCTTTTTATATGAAGCTAAGGGAGAATCTCACTGAAATAATGAGAATGTGGGGGAAGATAATATAAAATATAGAAGGAGAAAAGATGCAACTTGTGTCTTTACACCATAATTGATATTTTCTAAGGAGGAATACTTGTCAAACTAAAAAGCAGCATTGGAAACTATTCAAATGCCTAATGATTGGTGAATGGTTAAACAAAATGTGGTAGATGGATACAATTAAATACTATTCAGCTATTAAAAGGACAAACTACTGATACTTGCTTTAACATGGATAGACATTATACTAAGGTAAAAACATCAAACACAAAGGATCACATATTGTATGCATATGTGTATATGAAATGTCCAGAAAAGCAAACCTATAGAGACAGAAAGTAAATTAGTGGTTATCTGGGCCTTGGTTTGGAAAAGAGGAGTAACTGTAATGTAAATGAGGAATCTTTTTCAGGGGATAGATATGTTCTAAAATGGATTTGTGTTGCACAACTCTGTACATTTATAAAAAATCATTGAATTGTATACTTAAACTAAGTGATATGCAAATTATACCTTAATAAAGCTGATAAAAAATGAAGACTAGGTAGATAAGTAGCAAGCGAGCTAGCTAGACTTAGAAAGATCGATGAATTTGAAGGAAAAATTAAAAAGCAGTTTGTACTTTTTTCAGGAAGTGACCAGATTATTTAATTTGTAAGTATTCATAAACATTTATGTTAATTGTATATATCTTAAATTTGTTTATTCTATTTTTATACCTCTTTAGCAAGAAACATTTCTGTTTCACTTGTTTGTTAATAAAATATTTATTTTGGAGAAATTAGAGGCAGCTGAGGAATAGATTTGACTTCTACTTATGAGTTTTCCATCATTTAATTGTTAGAAACAAAATTTTATGGCTGCCTGATGGAGGTGAAATCAATATAGTGAAACATTTTAGCTGCTATCAAGTGAAACTTCTGATATTAATTTTTTTTCAGAAGAGATACGAGTTCAAATTCCAATGTTGAAGCCACCCTTGGACAAGATCAAGATGACTCCTGGGCAGGCATTGCCTCCTGGATTTCCCGAACCATTCATTTTTGCTGATAGCCTGTCTTCCATGGAGACTCTGCTGACCAATATTCAGGTCAACAATATTTCTATAAACAAGTTAAATGTAATAAAATACATTAGCACCTACATATATTATTTCATATTTGATAAATTATAACAGATAAGATGAACTGCATGTTATTTACTGTATTTTGACAGGGTCTACTGAAAGTGGCTTTGGATAATGCTCACATTCAGGAGAAGCAGGTTCAGCAAGAAAAGACAGAACTACGAATGGAGTTCTATAGAGAGAGAGAAATTAGAGAAAACCTTGAAAAACAACTTGCAGTTGAACTTCAAAGCAGAAGTAAGTGTAATAATTTCAATCACAGCATTGGTAGTATGTTGGAGATATTTTCATAAGTAAGATAGATTACTTTTGAATAGCTTAGAGCTGCCAAAAACAAAGAATAAGTTACAAATCAAATATTGTTACATAAGCCATAAGGTAAGAAATTTATACTATCTCTCTCTCTCTTTTTTTTTTTTTTCACATGGACAGGCACAGGGAATCGACCCTGGTTCTCCAGCATGGCAGGCCAGAACTTTGCCTGCTGAGCCACCACAGCCCACACTATACTATCTCTTTTTTAAACAAAAAAATGAACTAGATTTTCATTTTGGGCTAGTTGCAGATTTGGAAACATGAATATTAATATTGTTCTCACAATTTCCTAAATTACACCTGAATGTCAATTGCTTAGCATTCCTTATGGATGAAATTCTTACACTTTACCAGAGTCCTAGATTTTGAGGTTATAAGATGAATAAAACTCAGTCCCAGACCTTGAATGATTTACATTTTGGAGGGATATGATAAACAACCAGTTAATTTCAAAACAAACTGCCAAGAGAAATGATGTACAGTATATATGGTGATACATAATGGGGGTAGTTAGCTTATCTTGGTGGGGGGTAGGTTGTTAGTTATGGAATGCTTCTATACTGACACCTGAACCTGAGTCTTAAAATATCAGCAAGCTTAAAAAGGACATGAGTGGGCCTGAGTGATTTGGGAATTCTAGACAGAGGTATCGGTGAGCTTAGGCATGAAGGCAAGAAACCTCATACATGGGCTACTTCATACAGTGTTTAATACTGTGGCTTTGAATATTAAGAAATGGCTAGTGGGAGAAGGGAGGGGGTGGAGGTTGAAACTAAATTATGAAGGAGATTTTTAATCTTGTAATAGATTAACTTAGATTTTATCCTGTTGATGATGGAAAGTATTAAAGATAAACATGGGAGTCATCTGGTCTGATTTCAATTAGATAAACCACTCCAGTGTTTGGAATAGATTAGAGGGGAGTTGGTTTAAGACTAGAAGCAAGGAGACTATGTAAAAGTAGACTGCTTTCATATAGGTGTTGGTGATGATAACTAAAATTAGGGTAAAAAAGCAGAAGGGGACAAGGGGCCAGAATGTACAAATATCGAATTGTTCACCTCTTCAGTTATCTTTCTGAACATTGATAGCCATTTGATTATCTATAATAATGGATCATAAGTGTAAGTCATATCAAAACCACAGAAATTTTTTTTTAATTTCCTTTAGTCAATAATCTCCATCTCCTCCCCACATTTACCATAAAATTCTAAACAGCAGTTAAAATGAATTTCAGCTTCCTTCCATTCTCTGCTTACTTTTTGATGAGTGGTCACAAGGCCTAAAAAAAATCAATCCACAATCTGGATAATTCCTCTTAGATCAAGGAAGCATAACTATTGATTGGAATCCACTAACTTTATACTAATCCAAAGTAGCACAACATACTCTGAAATTGTTTTCAAGCTATTGCAAACTTAGTGTATGTTTTCCTTAGGGCCTAAAAATCCTTTTTCAAGTTCAAATTTTATAAAAGATTGCATTGATAAAGGATTAAAACAGTTTTTCTTATCTTGCCTAATTCATTAAATATAACAAAGTAAAGGCTAAGGTGTCTTTTTAACCTTTGAAGGAATTAGTATTTTTCTGATATTTGGTATGCAAAATAGGCTATCATGATAAACAATCACAAAAATTCACATTTCTTTTGTAGGTATTTTTTAAGTTGTAAAGGACCAAAGAAACATATGTTGAATATAATTAAATTCTCAAGTTGACTTATAAAAAGGCATTACATATAGTGAAATTGACCTCTACTTTTGGGAATTTACTTATTCTAATTCCTGCTTACTAACTTCTCCTTAAACATTCAGATCTATCTTTATCATTGCTCCCACAACTATTGTCTCTTTAAAAAGTCTTTGACAGTGTAGATACAATATTGGATCTATAATAAAATTTACTCTGAAGTATTTGCATTTAATAAATTCATCATTTATTATAATACAATAATGATACCCCTGCTACTATTATTACTATCATTATTGAAACTACTGTCTTTACTATTGCAACTACTACTACCACTTGTACTATCACTACTACTACCTAATGCTTCTCAAGTGTCTATGAGTCAAGCACTCTTTTTAACATTTTAGATCTAATAACTAGCATAATCATAGGAAGCTACTGCTATCATCATTGATTTAGATAAACTATCTACTTCACCTCTATCAATCTTAGTATCTTTATCTTTTACAAAAGTTGAAATGGATAATCACTCAAATTCCTTTCCCGCTTCTGAAATTCTACATAATACCTAAATATCTCATACCCAGTATACTTAAATTTTTATGACAAAGCATGAACTCTTTATCTGAAATCATATGATTGAAAGGACAGAAGAAAACAACTGATGGCATGGTTATGAAGTAACATCACTCCAAGTATATAATAAGAATTGTAAATAAATATATATATAATTCTTATTATTCACAGTAATCATGATCTACAGAATTACCATAAATGCTAAATTACCAAATTACCCATTACTCTAATGGAAAAACAGAGTTAGGAGGTGCCTGTGCACCTCTGGGCATACCATTTTCATGAACCTATCAATGCATAACCTTGTTTATTGTGTGTTTCTATTTAAAGGCATGATATTAAATACATATTGTTTATTCACAAACATTGAACTCATTGCCAACAGCACTGCAACTCATGCCTGAAGGAAACTTACCTAACACACATAATTTCTCTGTAAGGCATATCACAACCTTTTTGCCCTTAGGCAGCACTATTCTTGGGGGCATTTTAAACAGCAAAGCCACCAATAACAAGTACAAAAATGCCAAAAACTATCCCTAAATATACCATGTAAAGAATACTTGTTTACAGCTGAAACAAGAAGGCAAGAACAAGAAACTTGTTTGCCCTCAGCTGGGAACATGAGAAAGTGGGTGTCTCAAAAGTTTTCACCATTCTGTGCATTTCCATGTACTGCAAAAGGGCCTGAGTATTGATTTTGGGGTTCCAGATAAATATGAGCAAGTGGCCAAATTCAGAAACATGAAATCCATAAATAATGATAATTGGCTACATATATGCATGATAAGAATCCCTATGACTCTCTCTCTTTTTTTAATTATGGAAAAGCAATGACCCACAGTAAAAAAAAATTCCATCTAATTACGTTTTCGCTATTAGTCAAACTGTGCTACTTGAGTTAAATGCACATATACACATGCAAAAACATTATTTGCTGTTCAAACACTTAAAATCACAGAATGTTAGAGCTATAAGAGACCTTGACAGTCACTTCTCTCAGTTTCCTGGTCAACTCTGTAGTTCCCAGGTTTTGAAAACCCTACCTATGAATCTTTGGTCTTAAGGCTTTGCAAATTACTAACTGTCATCATGGGTAAATGTCTCGACCTTTTAAGGACTCAGTTTCCCCATCTATACAGTGGAGATAACAGTACTTTGCCTTGCTTGGTTGTTGTGAAATCTAAGTGAAATAATTTCTCAATAAAATATTCAGTATATATTATGCTGTAAATAAAAAGTAGCAATTATTAATGTATATGATTTTAAACATAGCATGCCAGACATTGTTTACAACATGCAAAATCATAAATTTTGTACTTTTAATTTAATTTAAGCCACACACATTTATTATCTTACATTTCCTGTGCATCAAGAATCTGGGTATGGTTTAGTTGGGTCCTTTAGTCCATAATCTCTCACAAGGCAGCAACTAAGGTATGAGCCAGCATTGTTATCATCTCAATGTTTGCAGGGGAAATATCTAATTATTTTTGTTCATTAAAGAAGTTCTGGGCTTACAAAACAATCATGCAAAAATACAGGATTCCCATTTACCACCCTATTATTAACATCTTGCATTGGTGTGGAACATTTGGTACAGTTGAAGATAGCACGTTTTTATAGTTGTACTATTAGCTATAGTTCATAGTTTAATGTAGGTTTCACTGTTTGTGTAGTATAGTTCCATGGATTTTATTAAAAAAATATTCTGTTATCATAAATACAATCTAGTATTTCCCCTCTTATTCACATTCAGGTATTTATTTCAGTGATGCTAACTACGTGCACAATGTTGTGCTATGTCACCACCATCTATTACCAAAATGTTTCCATCATTCTCAATAGGAACACTGTACATTTTAAGCCTTAATTTCCAATTCCCTATCCCTACCCATCCCCTGGTGATCTATATGCTAGATTTTGATTCAATGAGTTTGCTTATTCTAATGATTTCATATCAGTCAGATCATGCAATATTTGTCCCATATTTTCTGGGTTATTTTACTCAACATGTCTTCAAAATTCATTAATGTTAAAAAAATTCATTCATGTTGTAGCATGTAGCAGAACATCATTGATTTTTATAGCTGAATACTATTCCACGGTATGTATACACTAAACATTGTTCATCTCTGCTTTCCTGTTAAGAACACTTTGCTTCCACCTTTTGGCCATTGTGAATAATGCTGCTATGAACAGCATTGTGCAAATAGGTATTCAAGTCTCTGCTTTCATTTCTTTGGATATATACCTAGAAGTATGATTGTGGATTATATGATAATTACTTACATAACTTTCTAAGGAACATGCAAATGGTTTTCCACAGTGGCTGCACAACTTTACATTCCCATCAACAATGTATATATATTTCCTATATATCCACATCCTTGCTGGCACTTTTTTTTTTTTAGCAATAGCCATTCTGCTACAACCATGAAGTTGTATCTCATTGTAGCTTTGATTTGCATTTCTCTAATGACTAATGATGTTGAGCATCTTTTTATGTACTTATTGGCCATTTGTATATCTTTTTTTGAGAAATATCTATTCCAGTCCTTTGTCCGTTCTTAATTGAGTTTTTTGTCTTTTCATTATTGTGTTGTAGTAGTTCTTTATATATTCTTGTCATTAAACTCTTATCAGATCTAAGTTTTCCAAATATTTTCTTCCATTCGATAGGCTGTATTTTTACTTTCTCCATAAAGTCATTTGATACACAAAATTTACTAAATTTGATGAAGTCCCATTTATGATTTACTTATTTATTTATTTATGCTGGTGCTTTTGGTGTAAGTTCTAGAATCCACTTCTACAAATACAAGGCTGGAAGATGTTTCTCTATGCTTTCTTCTAGGAGTTTTAATTCTTACAGTTATGTATCTGATCCATTTATGTGCTAATTGTTGTATATGGAGTGAGGTAGGGGTCTACTTTCACTGTGTTTCATGTAGATATCCAGTTTTCCCAATACAATGTTTTGAAAAGACTATACCTTCCCCATTGAGTGGATTTGGCATCCTTGTCAAAAATCAATTGGTCATAAATTTGAGGGTTTATTTCTGCACTCTCAATTGATTCCATTGAGCTATATGTCTGTCCTTGTGCCAGCATGACTTTTTTTTTTTTACTGTAGCTTTGTAATAAACTTTAAAGTCAGGAAATGTGAGTCCTCTAGTTTTGTTCTCCTTTTTCAAGATAGTTTTGGCTATTTGGGGCCCCTTACCCTTCCATGCGTATTTGATCATTGGCTTTTCCATTTCCGTTAAAGAAGGCTGCTTGGATTTTGTTTGGGATTGCATTGAGTCTATAAATTTATTTGGGTATAATTGACATCTTAACAATATTTAATCTTCCAATCCATGAATATGAAATGTGCTTTCATTTTATTTAGGTTTTCTTTTATTTATTTGGTAATATTTTATGATGTATTATGTATATCCTTTGCTTAAATTTATTCCTGGATATTTGACTAAGTTGCTATTGTAAATAGAATTTTTTCCTTGATATCCTTTTCAAATTATTCATTTTTATTGTATAGAAGGACCACCAATTTTTGCATGTTGATTTTATACCCCAGGCATGGCTGAACTTTTTTATTAACTTTAGTAGCTGTTATGTATTTTTTAGGATTATCTTTATAAATAAGATCATGTCATCTGCAAATAGGGAAAAGTGTACTTCTTTTCCAATTCAAATGACTTTCATTTCTTTTTCTTATCTAATTTCTCTGGCTAGAACTTCCAGTAAAATGTTGAATAACAGTGGTGGCAATGGGCATACTTGTTCAACCTTGTTCAGTAGTCTTTTATCAAAAATAATAGAAATGATACATTTTCAATATCATTCATCCATTTCCATTTTGTTATTACTTTAGTCCTCTGAATTTTTGTCTCAAGGGATCGTAAATTTACTTGGGTACCTGACTTTCTTCAAGTTGCTGAAGGCCTTTTATAAGAAGACATTGAAATTTGTGATGAATATAATTGAAACTCAAATTAGCATTATAATCAGTTCAGTAGAAATATTTCAAATATATATATGTTTAATAGTTTAAGACATCACATGATTTATTATTTTGCTTAATGCTCATTGAGTGTTTTTCTATTGACATAACATCTATATCTTAATTTTTTAACTGATATAAATAGAATATGAAAGTCAGTCTGCTTAAACTGTTGCTATGAACCAATGAATTGCTGGTGCCTGAAATTCCTATATGGGAAACTACCACAGAATTTAAGGTTTCAGAGTTTATAAATACTATCATGCTTTAGGGCAGTTAAAGTTTCTAGTTAAAACATAAAGTCTTTGAGAATTGAGGTATTGCTTGCTTATATGATCATGACTGAAAATTATTCAAGATGTTTGAATATATATATATAAAATCTGATTATATGTGCATTTATTTAAAGAGATAATAAATGAAATGGTAATACCTCAGTGAAATAGGTTGCTTGCCACTTCTAAGTTTGAAAGGAATACCTTATTTTGTCAACCAACAGACTTTTTCAAAACTGTTTTTCCATTTTTGGAGTATAACTTGCAATAACGTGATGAATAATATGAGTAAATTCTTAGAGATTTAGATTTATATAATATTTAATGCTATCATTAAATGCATGCAGTGAGCCAAAGCAAACAATTTTCCCCTACAACTGCCACTACTATACAAATGCATGTGTATATACAGCATGTAAACTGGAAAGGTGAAAATCAAAAGAAGCTGATTGTATAAGTGAATTACAGTAAACAACGCACTCTTTGGATAGCCTAATGAGAATTGGGATAAAAATAATGTAGTCATTTATATCTTAACCAGTACGTAACTGGTATGTATATCTATACATTTATGATTTCTCAAAACTACCAACCCTATTTTACTGACCAAGGCTTTGCAAACTATTTATCACTTCATATTTCAGCTACCATACAAAAGCGCCTGAAGAAGGAGAAAAAAGCTAAGAGAAAACTTCAGGAGGCTTTGGAATTTGAATCAAAGCGCCGAGAGCAAGTGGAGCAGGCACTTAAGCAAGCTGCTGCTAGTGACAGTGGCCTGAGGATGTTGAAAGGTAATATCTGGGCAGGACTTTTGCATGCACAGTACATAAAGGAAAGCCTGGTTTAAAAGAAAGAAAGAAAGAAAGGTTTGTTTAGGAATAATTAAAAAGTCAATTTGTGGTTTGTTACTTTAGATCATTAATTAAACCAGTCAAAATAGTCTTTATAAAAATAGCCAAAGAATAACTTGGAATCCTGCTGACATTTGCAGTATACGTAGTAATACTTATAACTTTCCTGCATCCAAAATATAAATGTTTTATGTCCATTTATATTAGAGTATGCTGATGTTTGGTGAATTCTATTTTGTTCAAGATCGAGTGTTGGTTCCTTTAATGTAGAATTCATCAGTGTTGAGGTGCTTGAGAAACACCTGGTTGAAAAGGAGTGTTCTAAGTAAACCTCTGGAGATACTGTGGGAGGAGGTAGTTGCATCATGAAATCTCTTATTTACATTTTTTTCTTATTCTATTTTTCATCTTGAAATTCCATCAAATTGTTTCAGCTCATAGAATATCCAGATTTTTCTTTCCTAGCACATTGATAGCTGGTATATTAAGTGATATATATGTATATAAAGGTAAGCCTAAGGATTTTATATACACATGCATACAATATATACCCCAGTCAGACATATGATGCATACATAGAACTAAAAAGGGAGTGGATTTGGTGACCTGTTTTAAGAGTGAATAAAGAATTTTAGACAAAAGTCCAATAGCACATTTTCCTTTCTATATGTCCAATTAAATTCTCTTTTACAATTCTTGTATTTACTGATGGACCATTATGCCAACAAGTACATAGACAATGAGTCATTGAAATGTAGGAATGAGAGGATAAATAATAACACATTAATGTCTCATATAATGAGACATCTTACACAGTGGGCGCTAGCATCCATCTTCATCCAAGGTCTTAAAAAATAATATTTTTGACCATCAATGTGACAAATGTTCTGTGCATTCTTGTTTTCTGAGACCCTGAACTTGTAAGTCTGAGGAGGTTTGAATTTTTTTTTTACGTATTTGAAATCCACCTTTAAGTGAGTGCCATTCTAGTTCCAATATGCATTATTATAACACAGAAACAACTGTTTCTACAGCATGGTGAGTACCTTGTATTCAAATAATTTCTTTCTCATGCTAATCCTTGATGGCATTGGGTGATACGGTAGCATCTTTTATTACAATATCCAAAACTGTCCGAGCAAATATATATATATATACAGAAATGTCATATTTAGCTGTTCTTCATGTATGAATAGCTATTATTATTACAGTTCATATTTAAAGTTGAAAATAAAAGCTCAACTACTTATTTCTTTTTGTTTTTTTTTCAAAACATTAAATGTATTCATTGGTTATAGAGAAGTTTTAGAAGCTAATAAGAAATTTGCCCTTAGAGCCATAACTTGTATTCAATGATCACTTGCACTTAGCATAGAGATATTCTAATTATCTAGCACATTTTGCAAATGAAAAATATACTGTAAGAATGAGACACTTATACTTAAGTAATTGTATCCATCATCTTTTTCTTATTCTGCAGTCAGGCAATTTTACCTTTTAGTCTTAGGGACTCTTATGGACTGATTATTTTCTGGAGATTCATCTCAAGTGATTGAAATGAAAAAAAGACATGTTTACTGTATACCTGGAAATATATGTGTAATTGTAGAACCCAGCTACAGCTTATCATCCTCTTTCTTAAAATTAAGAAGAAACAGACAAAAACCAAAATGCCATACAAGTTCTGGTGTTTTCTACAGAACTAAATACTGGCTTACTGGAGATATTCCTTTTAAATGGAATCAGGAAATAAAGAGTTGTACCTTAATCTTGAACATTACTTCTTTCAGAGACTGGAATTCCAAATACTGAAATAGAAAACAACCAGACTTCTCATGATAATACTGCTATGCAAGGTACAGTAAACAGCATACTTTTTTTATACTGCTTAACTTGTGACCCCTGTGGATAGTGGAGATGAGTTCCTATATTGGTACTCTTCATCAAAGTAAAATAAGTTTAACTCTTCTTCCCTTATGACAGAAAAAGCTTTCAGTGTTCTCTGAAGTGTTTGTATATATTTAAACTTAATGTTTTTGAAAGCCCAATAACAGTACAGATACTTAGAGACTAATAATTTTACATACAAATTGTAAGCAAATCTATTATGTGTTTAGCTATCAAAGAATATATGTTTATATGTTATACATATTCTAAAAATGCATAAATGTGAATTCAGTTTACCTTTCAGAAGTATACAGTGCCATTTTTAAACCTCTTTACTGTTTGTGAGGGTCATAAGGTACATAAATTGTAACCTATCAATATTTTAAGTCTTTTAGATGACAGTTTTCTTTGTTAACCTTCAAATTATGATGTTAATTTTGTATTATTTTAGAAACCACTTATATAGAAATAAACACTACTTATAATTTATGATTTGTAGGATTCCCATAAATTCTTAGATCCTTTAAAAGACACTATAAAATTTATTTAATAGTAAAAAAACAGATGAAACAAATCAATATAGAGTTTCACTGCAGTGCAAAAGCACATAGAAATAAGCATTGAATTTGACCATTAGATATGTTCCACTGTGATTCTAATGCAGTTTGCTAGCCCTTTATGTACAGATTACATTTATTTTCAGAATTATTGTGAAAAGAATATCTCATTCTAATAAAAGGGAAGGGACATATCCATGAGAAAGTGATTTCTTAACTTTCCAAAAAGAAGACAACCATGAATAAGTTACGTGCTGAAGGTTTATTTAATGACCAGATCTAAATGAAAGCAACAGAACTAGATTTCACCAAAAAAAGTCCATTTGACTTCTTTTGAGGGTCACCATTTTATGTAGTAGCTTCAAGAAACTTAGAAACTCTCATTCATATAGTTTTTCAAATCAGTTTTCAAAACCAGAAGAGTCAGAGCTCTTAGATCTTCTGGTAATGCTTGATTCTGTGGCAGCTGGTTAAACCTAAGGCATTAGCTTTGTTACATGTGAAAGTATGTATGTTTAGATCATTCAACAAAGCCTTTGCTAGTCTTTATCCACCTTCTGTTTTCCTGCTTTCTTCCTTCAGGCTGTGTCTATATGAACAGAGTCAATTTGGATTGGACTCAATGTTTGTTTAATTAAACTTTTATTAATTAAACTTAAGAAGGCCCCACTAGTGGCAGACCTGTTATTTGAGGTTGCAATTACATACCAAGGCCATGGCAGGGATGTGATAGGCTGAAGATCTGATCCTTTCTGAATCAGTGATGCACAAATATAGATCCAGTCATTGAGAAGCTTGATTGGGCTTGATTGTATCCTTCCTCTGAGTGGAATACAAAGTCAGCTTGGGAACTAGAAGGAGTGCAAAGCATGTCACCAGTGAGTTGTACCCTTACTATCCTTTAACCTTATATCACCAAATACCACCCCCCAATTCATTGTTGAATGTTTAATTTATATATGATGCCTCCAGTTCACATAGTTATATCTTTCCCACCTCTGAGATAAATACAAGCTTTCAAGGTTTCTTAAAGTTACTTCCAATCCACCCAACAAGCAACAGGTATCTTATTCATGGAACATAAATTAGGCAATAAAAGCAAAAATAGATTCACTCTCCATTTGGTTCCAAATTGTTATTTTAATAAAATGTGGCAACAAATGGCTTTTACATATTAACTGGTACTTAGGGAAAAACACATTTAAATTTTTTTCACTGACTGCACTTTTAATAAGTTCTACTAGTTTTTTCTGGATAAACAAGAGAAAATTTGATACATTTTCACAAGAATTGAAGTGGAGCTTATTTTAAAGCAAGAGAGTTGACTTCTATTATTTTTTCCAAATTACAAATTAAATATATGATAGATATGATGGATTAATAATTCCTCATTGAAGGCCTGCCTATAGATTGCAGTATAATATTCTTCAGCAATGCAATAAAAATGGAAAAGTACACATTCTCCCCAAACCTTGCACAACACTTAAATGATAAAACTCCCACATCACTTTTGCAGAGTGGATGCCTTGAATTAACATGGCAGTAGAATCACAATTTAAAGCCTAAAATAACTTATTAAAAATATTCCTTTTAGTTATTTTCAGCTTTATTGAGATCTAGTCACACATCACACAAACCATCCAAAGCATACAATCACTAGCTCACAGTATCATCATATAGTTGTACATACATCCTTATGATCAATTTTCAAACATTTTCATTAATACAGAACAGAAATAAGAATAAAAAAAATAAAACCCAAATCCTCCCATACTCCTTATCCCTCCCTATTGTTCATCCATAGTGTTTGTGTAGCAAATTTGTTACTGTTGATGAAAAAATATTAAAATATTACTGTTAACTATAGTCCATAGTTTGCAATAGCTATGTTTTTCCCATATGTCTTTCTATTATATTTTTATATTTGCAATAGTTCATGCAAGAACTTATTTATATTTGTAGTGTTAATTGGTGACATACATGACTTTACACAATCACTTTCAATCAAATTCAACTACAATAGGGCACTATTACTTATAATCCTCATAACAAGCTACCATCACCTCTATCCATTCCCAAATATTTAAGTTCAACTTCATTAACAATTCTTATATATTAAATAATTGCTCCACCTTCTCTAGCTTCTGCGTCTCTCCAAGTACCTTGTATTCCACATTTTAAAGCTCTGCGTTTACATGTAGTTATAAATGAACTTATTTTTAAACAAAAAATATTTATTAGTCAAGGGAAATGCACCTGGAAGTATTATTAGAATTAGTCTTAGATAAAAGTCAATAAATCAATTAGGTCAAACAATTACCTTTTAAAAATCCCCATAACTTTGCTTATTATTTAGGATGCTCAAATTGAAAGATTACTTTTATATATAGATCTATGACTCTCAGAAAATATATAATACTTGGAAAACAGAAAATGCAAGCTTAATCATTACTTTTCCATTTACTCTGATAATTTTGCTCTTGGGTGTTATTGTTCTGAACTTTTGTGAACTATTTTGATATTGTTTTCATTTTTTCCATTTCCCTCAATTACTTATTTTTAACTTTGAAGATTATTTTGTAGCTTTGTTTGTGAGAGTCAATTCATACATGCCAATAAGATGCTATTTCCAAAAGTAGCCTCCATCACAGTAAACACTTTCAGCTTCAGTGAAGTGCTTTCTCATTTTATTGTCAACAGCTCTGCTGGTTAGAAATGTATCACTCACCTGGTGCTCTTTGAAATTCACTTAGTTCCACTACAAAAATCTCCTTGAGAGAGTTTAAAGGGGACTTAGAAAAGTGTTACATGACCATCCTTAGATATAATAACATCATATTCAGTTTTAATTTCTACCTGGGTATCCATTCAAATTGCTCATGTCCTAAGATTCTTATATGCATTATAAATCCCTTCAGCTTAGTTATTTCATGTCTTTAATGCTTTGGATGTTGTTTGACAGGCAAGATATCACGCATAGGCCTCCTTCTAATAAAAGGATATCTGTATCCCTTACATTTTAGCAATCTAGGAAAGTCTATGAGAACTCCTCCTGAATGCTTTCAGGTGATCAAATGATGAATCTATGCTCACTCTGATGGCTATATGCACTACGGCTAGAGGTGAATTATTTGATGTAGCACATTCAACAATATTGTCCTATTCAGATTCCCATAACTGAGTTGGGGGCCTCCAAGACAACACTTCAACTATCTTTTCAACCAATCTCTGTTTTACATAAAATAACCATGCCAGTGTCATTAAATGCACCTTCAATCAATGATTTTTGAAAATGACATTCAAGTACCATTTGCAAAATGCATTTTTGGTGATAAAATAAAATTAAATTAACACACTTACAAGTGCACTGATAAAAACTAAAACTGTACAGCAGTACCAAACTGCTGAACAGAAAATAACATCATTTTATGATTGTAGTGAGACTCCTCCTTTTGCAGTTGTACACCTTAGTTTAATTTGTATGACGATATGTCATTTTTAGGAGCTACTGGTACAGTTCACAATGTGTATTTCTTACATTTTAACAATTGACACCATCATCTTCACAATAATAGGTTAAGAAGCTCCTAAATTTTAGAAAATAGGCAACAAGACTTTATGAACTGACTTTCCAATAATAAAATGAAATGCAAAAAAAAAAAGTTCAGGGGAGACAATACCATAAAGTTCAAGGGCACAGTGACACATCACTCCTGCTTCTGCCACTGAATTTGTTTGGGGAAAAAAAACCTAAAAACTCCTTCTGCAAAAGGAGTATCAATCTCTGAATAATTATGTTTGCTTCTTTTCCAACATGTTTGGCAAAGATACAGTATAATTTAACACAGCAATATATTTCTCCTAAACTAAAAGTTCATGTAAAAGAAAAATTTATTAATATTTCCCCTCTGAATCACTTTTGTTCAGAAAAAACATGCAGGCACTTAGAGAGTATAGACCATTCAAAAATGTAAAATGGGGTGGGCCACAGTGGCTCAGAAGGCAAGAATGCTTGCCTACCACACCAGAGGACATGGGTTCATTTCCCGGTGCCTGCCCATGTAAAAAAAAAAAAAATATATATATATATATATATAAACTGCATGCTGTGTAGTACCTAGTGAAAGTGACACTGAAAAATTAAAAACAAAATGAGTAAAGTGTAACCTAACTCCAAAATCAGCAGACACAATTTTAACAACTTTATATTTTAAAAAGTTATATTTTAAAATGTAATGTAATATACATTTATTTATTTTATGGAATATTTAATCAATGTTTATAGTTTGAAATATATATGAATATTTACATTCTTGTTTATTCTCTCAAAATCAATTTGAACACTGTCAAGCTTTCCTTAACACTTGAGACCTCACTATGATCTTATCTCTTTACTGCTCACTTATTAACATACATCAGCATTCCTCCAAGGAGCTTAAGATGCCATACCAATACTTTTGAAAACAACTGACCTTGGGATAAGTTTGTTGTTGCACTACTAGGAAGAATAGTAAGGAAAGTGATAGTAGTAAGAAAGGGGACAGGTAAAGAGAAATCACATATGGTTTCTTGCCTGTATATGACATGACAAGAAAAACTGAAAAGAGGGCTGCAGAGATCCTCTATATCTTTCTTACATACTCTCACCAGGGTCTGCTCAGTATATTTCTCTAGAGGTTCTATAAACCTCTTCCTTCCCTACCTTCACCACCATTAATTTCCCTTTATTTAATGCTTTTTATTATATTTTCAGACATACATAAACACTCTAATGTTCCCTTTGTAAAATGGAAATATTTTCTTCTACAGTGGAAGTATTAGGCAACTTAGAAACTAGAGGGATTTTCCTTTAAATCCTCCTTGGAGAGTTAGAGTCTTTTCCTAACCAGAGAAACTTTACTGCAACTGCCATCATAAAGTGGGAAAAAGGTTTAGATACACCCTATGGAGAAGGACCCAACATCTTTCTCTAAAAGCAGCAGATTTTTTTTTTCCAGTAAGTTTCATTAGATGGCCTGAATCTTTTTATTTTCTTCATGATCCACAGAATTTTTTCTTGATCAGTGCTATCTCTCACACCAAATCATTCCTCTCAGCTCTGAAACAAATGTCAGACTATAGCATACATTATGCCTGTAGTTTTTGGTTTTGTTTTTGTTATTTTTTAGGAAGATGTAAAGAGTTACCATTACTTGATCAGTTAGTGCCTGTTTTCCACGGAGTGGCTTGCATCACTTAACACTGCATGGTTAACCAAAAAATTGCAATTACTGAAAGCTTGTCACACTAATTATGATGATGACATAAAACCTAGTCCACAGACAATTCCAACTATATCTTACATAAGAGATGAAATTGCAGTGATAGCTGTAAGTAGCTCTTGAGACTTGCAAGCCAAAAATCTCTTAGTCAGCATTTTGGAGTGTACTGGACTAATTTATTAATTAACCTTTTTTTTTATAGTTTAAGAAGGGTTCTTTAACTTAACTCTGATAACCACTGAACATGTTTCTTTATTCTCCATCTTCTTTATATACACAATACCATTTTTTAAAAACCTGGATTCACCCCACCCCACCCTCCAACCCAGATATACCTGAGGAACATGAAAAAGGAAATCCTTTCTCTGATTAAAAGTTCAAATTTTATTTTTTAACTTGTACATTTGTGTTTTAATAAAGAAAACAAAAATCATTTTCATAGAAGGGGCTAATCATATGACATTTTTGTCATGCCACCATAAATGAGAAATTTCAGAATTATGTTGCTGCCATATGAATGTGTTGTGAGTCTGTGTCAAGATAATTTATCTCACTTGGAATGAGGTATTCATGGCCTAAAATTTGTAATGGTGATAAAAAAGGAAATACCTAATGTTATGTAGAGTGGTGAAATTTGTGCTATTCATAACAAAAACATCTTCTGACAGAAATATCCCTGTGTAATCATTTGGAGAGGTATGATTTTTTGAATAGGGAAACAATCCAAGAGAAGTTAAGTAGTTTGTTAGTGAAAATGGAGAATAAAACACAGGAAACCCTCAATCCTTGCTCTTGCCACCTTTCACTATCAATCTACACCTCATAGTTATCTATCTAGGATATTTAACTATACTATAGTATCATCCCTTGAAAAACAATGCAGTTTTAGAGTTCTCAAGTATGTACTTAACTAAGCAAGATAGCTTAAAGTCAACTGTCATTTAATGATCACTTCTGCCTTAAATCTTTGTAGAGATGGAAATAATACTTAGGTAAATATGGAATAACCATAGAACTCTTATTTAAATGCTGTTTATTTAAAACTATATACAGTAGCTTAAAGAGTATAGAAATAAAATTTTTTGCTTTTGTCTAAACTCAGATCATGTTGTTGGAACTAGACCTCAGGAGAGCCTCAGCTACCTAATTTTAAGACAGGATTCTTTATCTGTGGGGTACTAAAATGAAGATTTATTTGTTTTCTCTGGGGAATGTCCTCCTCATTCATAATAGCTATACAACATATTCATTTTGAAAATTTAAGCGAGTATTTTTGGGGGGTGCATGGTCTGGGAATCAAACCCAGGTCTCCCACATGGAAGGTGAGCAGCCTATCATTGAACCACCCATGCACCCGAAAATTTAAGTGAATTTAAAGAAAAAGAAACTTGAAAATTTTATGCAGCCTCCTTGAAGTCCCTTAATCTCTTTACTCCCCAGAGTTTGTGATTTATTTTTTTGATGTTTGAAAAGTAATATTCATAATACTCCACATATTTAAGCTGAAATCTATTTTACCTCAATATTGCAAATGCTTATTTGGGCAATTGGAAATTGCTTATTTTCAGCAATTCCTTTATTAGCTTTCAAGAAAGCATAATGTTTTTTCAGAAGACTTTCTTCCCTATGTTTGTTCTCTGCCACAAATATTTAACTGCTTTTATTTTATCTAACATCATACAAGGAAATCTATGCCAAAATTATCTCAGCATTTGTGAGCAACCATTTAATAATGAGTGAGTCAAAACCTGCAACAGAGGAGTAACGTTATCATCATGCCAAATAAAACATTCCCTGGAAAGTTTCCCCTCAGAAAGAACTAATGAAAGGAAAAAAAATGCACTTGTATGGATCTCTGAAGTACAACAGAGAGTACAGAAGGACTCCACTAAAGCTGAATCAAAGAAAAAGTAAACAAACTTCAAAGACTGGCAAGAAATTTCTGTGCTAGACCTTGAAGTCTGGATCCCTCCCTTCACTCAATTCCATGCAACTTGGGAGCTACACAGAGACAGAAAACCTCAGGTCCCTCCTCCCATGGATGCAGGCCATGGAAACACAGACAACTGCAAGTTAAAGCCCCGTGCTTCCAGGCACAGAGACTGAAGTCAAGAGAAAACCAGGTTGGAACACAAGGGGCAAATGAGTGTCTCATACAAATATGACCTTATGGTAAAAAGAGACCAGGGCAGAACTGTTGGCAGGAGGTGAACACATTCAGTCAAGACTCTTGGCAGGACCACTTAACACAAAAATGATCTTTCCAAATTAACCTTATCTGGCTACTGGAGTGAAATACTGTGCTAGTTTTAAATTATTATGTACAGGAGACATAACCACTGACCCTGCAGAAATAAGGGAAGTAATGATAGGATACTATGAACAACTTTATGCTAATAAACTAGACAATGCAGATGAAATGGACAACTTCCTAGAAAGGCATGAACAACCAACATTGACTCGAGAAGAAAAAGATGACCTCAACAAACAAATCACAAGTAAAGAAATTGAAACAGTCATTAAGAAGCTCCCAAAAAGGAAACATCCAGGACCAAATGGCTTCACAGGTGAATTCTACCAAACATTCAGAGAAATAATTAGTACCAATCCTGCTCAGATTCTTAAAAAAAATTGAAAAGGAGGGAAGGCTACTTAACTCATTCTATGAAGCCAGCATCACCTTCATACCAAAGCCAGACAAAGATATTACAAGAACAGAAAATTACAGACCAATCTCTCTAATGAATATAGATGCAAAAGTCCTCAACAAAATTCTAGCAAACTGAATCCAGCAACACATTAAAAGAATTATACATCATGATCAAGTAGGATTCGTATCAGGTATACAAGTGTTGTTCAACATAAAAAAATCAATTAATGTAACACACCATATCAATAAATCAAAGCAGAAAACCACATGATAATCTTGATTCATGCAGAAAAGGCATTTGATAGAATTCAACATCCTTTCTTGTTGAAAACACTTCAAAGGATAGGAATAGAAGGGAACTTCCTCAACATGATAAAGGGAATATACTGAAAACCTACAGTTAACATCATCTTCAATGGGGAAAAACTGAAAAATTTTCCCCTCAGATCAGGGTCAAGAAAAGGATGTCCACTATCAACATTGTTATTCAACATTCTGTTGGAAATTCTAACCAGAGCAATTAGACAAGGAAAAGAAATACAAGGCATCAAAATTGGAAAGGAAGAAGTAAAACTCTCACTGTTTGCAGATGATATCATATTATATATCAAAATCCCTGAAAAATCCACAGCAAAAGTACTAGAGCTAATAAATTAGTACAACAATATGGCAGGTTACAAGATCAATGCTCAAAAATCTGTAGTGTTTCTATATACTAGTAATGAACAATCTGAGGGGGAAATCAAGAAAAAAAATCCATTTACAATTGCAACCAAAAGAATAAAATATTTAAGAATAAATTTAACTAAGGATACAAAAGACCTATACAAAGAAAACTACAAGAAATTGCTAAAAGAAATCACAGAATACCTAAATAAATGAAAAGGCATACCATGTTCATGTCTTGGAAGACTAAATATAGTTAAGATGTCAATTCTACCTAAATTGATTTATGGATTCAATGCAATACCAATTAAAATCCACCCCACCCCCAAATACTTTTTATAAATAGAAAAACCAATAACCAAATTTATCTGGAAGGGCAGGGTGCCCCGAATAGCTAAAAATATCCTGAGAAACAAAAATAAAGTCAGAGGTCTCACACTACCTGATTTTAAGGTGTATCACAAAGCTACAGTGATCAAAACAGCATGGTACTGGCATAAAGATAGATGTACTGAACAATGGAATCGAATACAGTGTTCAGATATAGACCCTTTCATCTATGAACAATTGATCTTTGATAAGGAGGCCAAGCCAATTCACCTGGGGCAGAATAGACTCTTCAATAAATGATGCCTAGAGAACTCGATATCCACATGCAAAAGAATGAAGGAGGATTCATATTTCTCACCCTATACAAAAATTAACTCAGAATGGATCAGAGACCTAAACATTAGATCTAAGACCATAAAACTTTTAGAAGAAAATGTAGGGAAATGTCTTAAAATTCTTATAATAGGAGGTGGTTTCCTAGATCTTACACCCAAAGCATGAGTATTGAAGAAAGAAAGAAAGAAATGGGAACTCTTCAAAATTAAACACTTTTGTGCATCAAAGAACTTCATCAAGAAAGTAAAAAGACAGCCTACACAAGGGAAGACAATATATGGAAACGACATATCAGATAAAGGTGTAGTATCCAGAATATGTAAAGAGATTGTTCAACTCAACAACAAAATGACAGACAACCCAATTACAAAATGGGCAAAAAGCATGAATAGACACTTCTCAGGAGAGGAAATACAAATGGTTAAAAGGCACATGAAAAGATGCTCAACTTCCCTGGCTATTAGGGAAATGCAAATCAAAGCCACAATGAGATATCACCTCACAACCACCAGAATGGCTATTATCAATAAAACCAAAAATGACAAGTCCTGGAGAGGATGTGAAGAAAGAGGTACATTTATCCACTGTTGGTGGGAATGTCAAATGGTCAACCACTGTGGAAGGCAGTTTGGTGGTTCCTCAGGAAGCTAAGTATAGAATTGCCATATGATCTGGCCATGCCATTGCTAGATATCTACTCAGAGGACATGAGGGCAAGGACACAAATGGACATTTGCACACCAAAGTATAAAGCAGCATTATTTACAATTGTCAGGAGATGGAAACAACCACAATGTCCATCAACAGAAGAGTTTCTAAACAAACTGTGGTATATACATATGATGGAATATTATGCATCTGTAAGACAGAGTAAAGTTATGAAGTATGTGATAACATGGATGGACCTTAAGGACATTATGCTGAGTGAGATTAGCCAGAAACAAGAAGATAAATACTGTATGGTTTCACTGATATGAACTAACATTAGTGAATGAACTTGGAGAATTTCAGTTAAAAACAGAGACCATCAGGAGATGGAAACAGGGTAGATGTTGTGTAATTGGAGCTGAAGGGATACAGATTGTACAACAGGACTGATTGGAAAAATTCAGAAATGGATAGCACAATACTACTTAAATGTAAAACAATCATGTTAGTACACTGAATGAAGCTGAATGTGAGAATGATAGAGGGAGGAGGGCTGGGGGCAGAAATGAAATCAGAAGGAACAATAGACAATAAAGACTGAGGTGGTATAATCTAGAAATACCTAGAGTGTACAATGATAGTGACTAAGTGTACAAATTTAAAAATGTTTTTGCATGAGAAAGAACAAAGGAATGTCGATATTCTCAATATTGCATGGTGTTGAAAATAGATGGTAATCCATATTTTAAAATTTTAACTTATGTGTGAGATTAAAGCAAAAAAAAATATTATGCACATCAGAAAAGCCATTTTCCTCTCATCCCGATTCAGTATTTTAGGGTGGAACTGTTGATTAGGTTGTTTCCATGGAGATGTGATCCACCCAATTGTGGATGTGGTCATTTGACTGGTTGGAAATGAGACTCTGCCCATACAAGGTGGGCCCTAATTAGCTGACTGGAGGTTTTAAAAGAGCTCACAGAGAGGGAAAGAACTCAGCCCAACACAGACAGAGACATTTGGAGATGCAGAAAGAAAATGCCCCCTGGGGAGGCTGTTTGAAACCAGAAGCAAAAGAATCAGCAGACACCAGCCATATGTTTTCCCAGCTGACAGAGGTGTTCTGGATTCTAACAGCCTTTCTTAAATGAAGGTATCTGTGATGATTAGGTTCTGGTGTCAACTTGGCCAAATGATTATGCCCACCTGCCTGGTCAGGCAAGCACTGGCCTGACCATTGCTGAAAGGATATTTTATGGTGAAAAAACTGGAAGGCTGGTGTATTGTCTTCAGTCAGTTGATTGCATCTATAGCTGATTACCTCTCCAGTCAATTAAGGCGCATCTCCCACAATGAGATAATCCAATCAGTTGAAAGCTTTTAAATGAGGGGATTCTTTCACTGCTTCTTTAGCCAGCAAGCCTTTATTGTGTTCTTCCAGACACTTCATCAAAGCCTCCAGCTTCATAGCCTGCCCTATGGATTTTGGATTTTTTCATTCCCACAGCTATGTGAAACACCTTTGTAAATCTCATATTTATGCATATCTCTTTTTGGTTCTGTTTCTATAGAGAACCCTAACACAGTATTTTTCTCTGGATGCCATAATTTGGATATGTTTATTGCCTTAGAACTGTAAACATGTAATTTCACAAATCTCTTTTATAAAAGACAACCCATTTATGGTATATTGCATTCTGGTAGCTTTGGCAAACTGAAACAATTATCCTAATGGGGAAGAAACAAGCGGCAGAAAAACCTCACACACATACACATACACACACACACATACTGAAAATGGTAGGAGGAGAAGAGGTGGGAACTGAAGTGCTGTAAGATAGAACAGGTCTCAGAACTGAAAAGTATAATAAAACACTGAATGAGGAAGATAATTTAAGCAAATGATAGCAGCTGTGAAGAAAATTATACAAAAAACCAAGCAGAACAGACTAAAATTCCTGGAGAAGGAAGAAAGGAAAGGAGATTTTCTCCTGGAGGTGAAACAATTACACAAAAATTGCAATCTTTAAAATTGTGCAACATATCCAAGTAGAATCAGATAAAGTGTTGAGAAAATCTAATCAGTTATACACCAGCTATCCTAAAGGTCTAGAATAAGTTGGACTAAATGTCAAAGAAAAACTTTAACAAAGCTAATCAACAATAAAACCCTAGACAATAGGGAGAAAGGACCTTCAGAGTTAATGCATCAATATAATCAGATACTTAGATATCTGCTAAAAATTAAAAGCTATACTAAGAAAGAAGACAATATGACTCAGTCAAGGGAATAAACTGAAACATCAGAGGAGAATCAGAATTTGGAAAAGCTAGTCAAAAAACTTCAAACAAATCTGCTAATTCAATTCAAGGTAGTGAAGTAAAAATATGCATAAATAGGTAAAGGATATTAAGAAAATAGTGAATAGTGTGAGCATAAAGAAGAATTTGAAAGCATAAAAATGAAAAATAACCAAAATTATGGGGATGAAAGGTACAACAGCAGAGATTAAGAATACACTGGAGAAATAAAACAGCAGATTTCAGCAGACAGAAGGAAGAATCAATGAGTTAGAAGGCAAGACTTTCAAAATCATAGGCAAAAGAACAGATAAAAAAATAGAGAAAATTGAGCAGTGTCTCAGAGATTTGAGTGACAGCAAAAAGTGTACAAATATATGCATCATAGATGTCCCAGAAGAAAAAGGATGAAAGAATATTTGAAGAAATAATTGCCAAAAGTTTCCCAACTCTTATGAAAGATATAAATATATTTTTCCAAGAAACACAACATACTCCAAACAGAGTAAATCCTAATAGACTTATTCCAAGACCTATACTAATCAGAATGTCAAATGCCAAAGATAAAGAGAGAATTCTGAAAGTAGCAAGAAAAAAGCAATCTGTCATATACAAGGAATCCTCAATAATATTAAGTGCCAATTTCACATCAAAAATCATGGAGGCGTGTGCACGGGTGGTTTAGGGATGCATATGTGATTCAGTGGTAGAAAGCTTTCCTTCCATGAGGGAGACCTGAGTCAATTCCAGGACCATGAAACCCCCTCAAAAAATGGAGGCAAGAAAGCAGTAGTATGGTATATTTAAGGTACTGAAAGAGATAATTGCCAGCCAGATTCTTTATCCAACAAAACTGTCCATCAAAAATGAGGGAGAGGGTGGGCCAAAGTGGCTCAGCAGGTAGAATTCTTGCCTGCCATGACAGAAACCCAGATTCAATTCCTGGTGCATGCCCATGCAAAAAAAAAAAAGAGGGAGAGTTACACTTTTTGAGACCAAAGGAAGAAAGGTTTATTTGGTCTGGAACCTAAATTTACAGTAGCACAAAAATATAACTCAACCTATCTGGATAGCTCATTTAAACAATCAAAAGACAGGGGGCCCAGAATAAGAATGAGGGCCTTTAATCCTGTATAGCTTAATATAGTGTCTGGATATATCCTAGAATATATTAAGCAGGTAATCAAAAATATTGGCAAAGCCCTTTGAGGGATAAGAGAAAAAATATGGAACTATTTAAACTTTACCTCCAGGAAAACCTCTGATACAGTGTCAAGCATTAGGAACAACCAAATCAATGGTGAAGCCCTTGATTTGAGGCTTGCTCTTTCAAAGCTTTTATATGCAGTGGAGAAGCCTAGCCTACCTATAGGTATGCCTAAATTACTTCTTGAGGACCTCTTTTGTTTTTCAGATGTGGCCTCTCTCTCTCAGCCCACCTCACTCTGCAAGTGAAATGATTGCCCTCCCCCTTACGTGGGACATGACATCCAGGGTGAAAGTCTCCCTGCTTGTGTGGGAGATGGCTCCCACGGATGAGTCTGGCCCTGACACCATGAGATCAACAATGCCATCCTGACCAAAAGGGGGGAAAAAAGTGGAATAAATAAGATGTCAGTGGCTGGGAGAGTTCAAATAGAGTCGAGAGGCTACTCTGGAGGTTGCTCTTATGCAAGCTTCAAGCAGACACTGCTACCCATCATAGCATCCCAAACCCCAACCAAAACCATTCCAGCCAATCCTAGAGAATACCTAGGGCAACATATAAGATTCTAAAAAGGTTCTAAGCACTAGAGTAACTTTCCAGATACCTACAACCTCCAGATAAGTCCTGAAACCTAGAGGGACCAGCCTATCCAGACCATCAGCTAGGTCCATCTCCCTACCCCATCTTATTGACAGCCCTTTCCAACATGTAAAAGTTAGAATGGGCATATCCCAAATACCCCTAAAGAGTGGGAGAAGGATCAAACGTGATGGTGAAGTTATATAGAGAAGGTAGGGTTTAACAAGCAAGTATGATTGCTGAATCATTATATTGATATTTCTTTTAGCCTCCAGTATCTTAGAGCAGCCTAGAAGTAAAAACCTAAAATTGTGGAATTGTAACCCATACCAAACTCTGAAATCTGTTCTACATCTAATTGTTGTGCTGTGCTTTGAAATTTACTGCTTTTTTGTGTATATGTTATTTTTCACGAAAAAGAAAAAAAAACATCAATTGTGATGATAAAAGTCATTTATTCCTTCTAGCCTCTAATGTTCTGGAACAGCTAGAAGGAAAAAAATCTGAACTGATAGTATGGAAACTCATGACAAACTCTGGGATCTGTCCTTTAACTACTTGTTGAAGAGTACTTTGAAAACTATTGCTTTCTTCTTTCTTTGCTTTTTATATGTGTTATATTATATAATAAAAAGGTTAAAAAATTTTTAAAAATGAAGGAGAGTTAAAAATACTCACAGATAAACAGAAACTGAGAGTTCATCCACAAGATATCTGGCCTACAAGAATTACTAAAAGAGTTATCCAGGTTGAAAGGAAAAGACAAGAGTGGCTTAGAAGACTGTGAAGAAATGAAGATTAGGGTAATTAAAAGGGTAAATTTCAATAATACTTTCAATATCCAACTATTCTCTTTAATTCATACAATTAATAAGAATAAGAATACAATTAAATATGAAAAAGACATATTTCTTGAAAATGGACATACAAAATATGAAGTGATAAAGTGGGACATAAACAACATAAAGAGGGTAACAGAGGAATATGGGAGCAGAGAACATGCATGCTATTGAAACTGGTTAATATCTTTTCAAATTAGTAAGTTATAGTTGTAGGTTGTGCAATACAAACCCCAGGGAAGCAAGAAAAAACCTTTATAATATATACAGAAACAAAAATGAGTAATTAATTAGTCAGATACATTACAAAAGATTAAATATACAGGAAAGGAGATCATACTAAAGGAAAAGATAGACAAAAAAGATATGACATATAAAAACTAATGGACAAAATACCTTTATTGTAATAATACTGAATGTTAATGGATTAAAAATTCCCAGTTAAAAGAAACAACGTGGCAAAAGTGATAAAAAAAAGCATGGCCCAACTATATGTTGTTTACTAGAGACTTTCCATAGATGCAAAGATACAAATAAGTTGAAAGTGAAAGATTGGAAAAGATATTCCATGTAATTAGTAACCAAAAAAAAAAAAAAAAAAAAAAGAGAAGAGGAAAAAAAAAAAAAAAAAAAAAAAAAAAAAAAAAAAAGAGAGAGAGAGAGAGATGGGGCAAATAAATTAAAATCAGAAAAAAAAACCTTAAGTCAAAAGCTGTAATAAGAAATAAAGAATGTCACTATATATTAATAGAATGCTCAATCTACCAGGAATAAATAACCATCATGATTATTTATGCACCTTAATATGATACCCCAAAATACATGAGTTAAACACTGGCAAAACTGAAAGGAGAAATAGACACCTATACAATAATTGTTGGAGAATTCAATATGCCACTCTGATCAATAGATAGAACATTTAGTTAAAAGATCAATAGGGAAACAGAGAACTTTAATAATATAATAAATGAACTAGCACTAACAGTCATATATACAACATTACACTCCTAAACAGTAGGATATACATTCTTCTCAAGTGCATATGAATCATTCCCCAGGGTAGATCACATATTGAGTCACCTTAAAAGTCTAAATAAATTTATAACAATGAAATTATATAGAGATAACATCATCAACAGGGTGACGTAAGACATCCCCTGAATAAACCTCCCCAGAGATTCAGTAAATACAAGGACTTGCTTAGAACTCTGGAGGATGGCAGGGACTGGAGAAGGATTCCACAAATGCTGAATCAAAGAAAAAGGAAAATATCAGGTAGGAAATGTCCATCTAAGAATAGCCAGTCCATTCCCTCTACCTAACTTGGCTCTGTGTAGCTTGAGAGGCAACGCTCAGACGCAACGACCCAGACCCATTTCACCTCCCACCAGGTTGAGCAGAGATAGAACCCCACACACATCCAGGCACAAAGAGCTAAGTTAACAGAGACCCAGAGTGAAACGCAACCCACTGAAGACTGCTGTATAAAAAATCTCAACCAGGGCAGCTGCCGTGGCTCAGCAGGCAGAGCTCTGACCTGCCGTGCTGGAGGTCTGGGGTTCGAGCCCTGCTGCCTCCTGCCCATATGCAAATTAAAAAAAAAAACTCAACCAGGCTCCAATTTTGGATTTGATTGATGAATTCAGACTTCTGAGTTTAAGTTCCAAGCACAGATAAGTTTACAGCACAGTCAAGAAAGAAATCAGGAGTTCTGTTTTGGTCCCATTCCCTGCAGGGAGGAAGTAAGGCTGATGGATAAAACACAGGTTTCTGGAGTTGGTTGAATTCAGATTGCTGGAAGAGGGCTGTGCCCCAAGAAAAAGGGCATATAAAGCAAGAGACCAACTCTGGTTCTTGATTGGTGAACCTGGGGTGCTGGAGATCAGTTCTGAGAACAGCTACTTTTTTAAAGCTTTCCACTAAAGAAAGCAGCTGGCATTATCTGTTTCCAGCCCTGTCCCAGGCAGGGGAAGAAGTAGAGTTGACTGAGAGATAAAGTAACTAATCACATGGTGGAGATAGTTCCCTAAAGGGCATATCTTCACAAAGAAATGGAGGTGACAGGGCCCAGTGTAAGTGGTGGCTTTTATTCAGAGATCCTGGGGCTGGAATAGCAACAACAGTTTCAACCTATGAAAAGTGGATCCCAGCCTCTGTCTCAAATATGCTGTAGCATGGGGTGGAAGTGGAACTGCTTGAGAGTTAGTGTAACTTTTCTGGGCAGAAGAGTGGCTTTCCAAAAGAAAAGGTGGGGGGGGCAAGGTTCAGGAGAGACATTAACTGATATTTAGAGAATTCAGACCCCAGGAGCTGTGAAAATAGAGACAAGATAACCCAATTTCCCTCAGCCTCTTTCTCAATAATGCCCATAGCAGGGGTGGGATCTGCTGAGAATTAAAGGCACAGTACCACTTTTGGCTTGTGGAGAGCAGTGGGTTGACAAATGCCATCTACTGGGAAGAACAGAAAGGCATAGAATCAGGAGGTGTCACAGGAAAGACTGGCATCATGCTGGGTCTCATTCCTCAGGAACCTCGATATCAATCTACATCATCTTCATGAGTCCTAGACCTATCTTTACTGGGAAAAACTGGGTAGACCCACTCTGAGGGGATCTTCTTCTTAGATAAGGCCCTCCCAGGCAAAGGTGTTAGAGATATTAAAAGGAATGTTAAAAACATATAGAGGGCACTGCGATGGTGGCTCAGTGGCAGAATTTTTGCCTGCCTTGGATTCAATTCGCAGTGCCTGCCCATGCAAAAAAAAATATATATATAGAGAGAGAGAGGCAAGAAAAAAATCAGCTCAATATTCCCTGAGGAGAAAGAGAGAAGCAAAAAGATTTTTCTCCCCTGGGGGCAAAACAACTACACAAAAAGAGTAATATCAAAAAAAACATTCCATATATGCAGGACAAGAATAAAAAAAAATAAAAGCTAAAAAAAATTCTGATTAAACAAAAGCTATGCTAGTAGTCTAGAATAGTTGAACCAGATGTCAAAGAACAGAACACAAAGCCAAGCAACAAGAAAACCCTAGGCAAAGAGAGAAAGTGACCTCCAGAATAAACAAATCAAGAAAATAAGAGGCCTAGACATCAGCAAAAAAAATCATAAGTCATACTAAGAAGCATGAGGATATGACCCAGTCAAGGGAACAAACTAAAACTTCAGATGAGATACAGGAGTTCAAACAAATAATTAAGCATATTCAAACAAAGCTTCTAAATCAATTCAATGAGTAGAAGGAAAATGAAGCAAAAAAATTGAAGGATATGAAGAAGGCACTGGGCAATCATAAAGAAGAACTCAGAAGCTTACCCCCCAAAAAAGAAAGAAAAGAAACCAGGACTTATGGAAATGAAGGGCACAAGAAAAGAGATTAAACATACAGTCATGATTCATGGCCCGTGCACTTCCCAAACAAACAAATGAATGAAAAACCAAACAAACAAAAATTCAGCAAAATGGTGCTGCAATAAGGGGCTACTCACATGGAAAAATGATGAAATATGATCCCCAACATACAGCATACAAAAATACCTATATACAATGGGGACATACAGCAGCAGACCTGAAGAGGCAGAAGAAAGGATTAGTGAACCAGAAACTAAACACCTAAAATGTTACATACAAAAGAACAGAAGGGAAAATGTGCACTGGGGCACAGAGAACTGAATGACAAAATGGAACACATGAATATATGTGTTATGGTTGTCCCACAAGGAGAAGAGAAGGGAAAAGGGGTGGAAAAAATTGATGGAAATTATCACCCCAAATTTCCCAACTCTTATGAAAGACATCAAATTACGGGTCCAAGTGTAATGTACCCCAAACAGATTAGAATCAAATAGACCTATCCCAAGACACTAATCAGATTGTCAGATGCCAAAGACAAAGAAAGAATTCTGAAAGCAGCAAGAGAAAACTGATCCATCCCATACAAGTGAAGCTCCATAAATCTAAGTGTGGATTTCTGAGCAGAAATGATGGAGAGGGGAAAGTAGTGGTATGATATATTTAAGACACTGAAAAAAATGCCAGCCTAAAATTCTGTGTCTGCAAAATTTTACTTCATAAATGAGGGAGAGTTTATAATATTTACAGTTAAATAACACAGAGTTTGTGAACAAGAGTCCTGCTGCTCTACAAGAAATAGTAAAGGGACAACTACAGCTGATAGATAGGAAGACAGGAGAAAAAGAAGGTTGGAGAGTGTGATAGTTAGGTTCAGGTGTCAACTTGGTCAGGTGATGGTACCTAGTTCTGTTGCTGTGGATTTGAATCATTAGCTTGTGAAACTCTTCTATGGCTGATCACATCTGCAGTCTCTAAGGGGAGTGCTTTCCTCAATGAGTGATGTTTAATTCATGGGAAGCTTAAAAGAGAGAGCTTCAAGGCAGCACAGCCCAAGCAGCTCAGCATATTAGATCTTAGCACTCACAGCTCAGCCCAAACTTTTGGAGATGCAGAAAGGAATCACCACAGGAAAAACTGTTGGAACCCAGAAGCCTGGAGAGAAGGCCAGCAGAGATCACCTTGTGCCTTCCCACATAAGAAAGAACCTCAGATGGAAGTTAGCTACCTTTCCTCTGAAGAACTATACATCTTTATCTAAATAAACCCCCTTTTATTAAAAGCCAATCCATCTCTGGTGTGTTGCATTCTGGCAGCTTTAACAGACTATAACAGAGGGGTATGTAGAAATGAAGATTATCAGTAAGGGTAACTAAAATGGTAAAAAGAGAGAAAAAATAAGATATGAGATTCTAAATCCAAAAAACAAAAATTGTAGAAATTCTACCTTTACATTAAATGTCAATAGATTAAACTCCCCAATCAAAACACATAGACTGGCAGAATGGATTAAAAAAAAATAGGATCCATTTTTATACTGTCTACAAGAGACTCACTTCAGGATATTGAGCTATATTGTGGTTTATTAGACTTTACACCCAAACCACAAACAATAAAAGAAATAATATATTAGCGGGACTTCATCAAAATTAAAAACCTTTTTTCATCAGAAGATATTCTCATGAAAGGGTAGAGACAACTTATTCAATGAGAGAAAATATTTTGAAACCACATATACAATAAATGTTTAGTGTCCATAATTTATAAAGACAACCTATAATTCAAAATAAAAATTATTAAGAAATAGGGAAATACTGGAATAGACATTTCTTCAAAAAGGATTTAGAAATGTCTAAAAAGTACAAGAAACCTCAATATCAGTAGATGTTAGGGAACTGCAAATAAAGCCACACAGAGATATCATTTCATAATCACTAGAATGGCTATAAGCAAAATAGAAAATTACAATATGTGCAGGTTTGAAAGTGTTATATAACCCAGAAAAGTCATGTTTTAATCCTGATTTAGTCTCACGGGAGCAGCCATTTCTTTTAATCCTGATTCAATGATGTAGGTTGGAATATTTGATTAGATTATCTCCATGGAGATGTGATGCACCCAATTTTGTGTGTTACCTTTTGATTAGATGGTCTGTGCTGAGCTCTTCTGGGCTGTACTGAACTCTCTTTTTTAAGTCTCCAGCTAGTTAAATTAAACACCATTCATTGTGGATGGCACTCCCCTTAGTCGACTGCAGATGTAATTAGCCATAGATGAATTTCATGTGCTGATGATTTACATCCACAACAACAGAACAGCTGGGCACCATGAATTTGTCAAGTTGATACCTGAAACTAAGTACTACAGTGTCCACTGCTTGTCAACTATACACATCACCTTATACCATACTCCATACTTAATATCTAAATAAAAAAACAATAACAGATGTGTTTTTCACAATCTCTAAATAGAAAACAATAACATTTTTTCACTTAACAATGCTCATTTTTCTATATACAACACTCTAAATCTTTCCATACACAAAATACATTAATTTCATCACAATATCACAAAAGCCTTAAATCATTTCAGTAACAATAAAAAAAACAACAACACCTCAAATATAGCACAGAATCTCATCAAAGTCAGTTACATTCATGGTGTGCCTGAAAGCAAACTTCTCCTCTGGCTATGGACCTGTGAACTTAGATCAAGATATCTGCTTCCAGTATACAAAGAAGGAACAATAATAGGAGGAATGACTCCATTGCAATAAGGAGAAATTGGAAGGAAAACAGTGGTCAACAGACCTAAACAATTCTGGAAAATTACAGGGCAAACTCCATTAGATTTCAAAGCCTGAGAATCATTCATCCTTAGGACTTTAGAAAGTGGCTGTTCCACCCTTTCCAAGGGCCTACACAGTGGCCTTGTTCTCTCCAAACACTAGGATGAGGCTTGCAACATTCCAATGTTGCAAGCCTTTTTATCATCCTTTTTATCATCCTCACCTTCTTCAATCATCTAGGTGGCACCCAGATTCTCTGCCATCTCCAGGGCATATAGTTGACTCCTTCAGAACAATGGGGTGGAAGCTAGGCACCCCCCCTCCAACCCCCAGGGACTGTGCTCCCACTTCTCAGAGGCCTGGGGCAACAGAACTCTCCCTGAACATGGAGGTGGAAAGCCCATCCTCTGTCTCTGGGACAAATTCATCCCCTCCACAATCACAGGTGGATCCCCTCTCCCAGCCCAACATTTCTTGGCTCCAGGCCTTATCTTCCATGGTTCTGCCTCTGAGGTTATTCTTCTTTCACTCTGACCCTTTTCTGTCCCTTCCTGTCCAGACATGCAGCGATTCCATCTATCCAAGTCTCAAAAAAATTTTGTTGACTTGTCATGTAGCATACAGGGATCAAAGCCATCAGACAATATGATCTCCCACAAATCCTTTCTGGATAATTCCATATCTGACCCTGGCTTTTGTTGAAATGGTTTAATATTTCCATTTTTGATTATGTCCTCACATGGGAGATTATTCTTTGGAGTCTCACTGTCTGGAAGTCAGAATTTTCCAGATCATAAATTTCTGGTTTGCTTGTGCTGAGAAGTTCAGTCTTGAGCCTATCCCTTCCTTGTCACATTTTACTGTAAGCTACAAGGAGAAACCAGGCAGCATCTTCCATGTTTAGCTTGGAAAATTCCTCAGCCAAGTAGCCAAGATCAACACATTCAAATTGCCCCTTCCATCCAGCATGATAATGCAATTTTGCCAAATTCTCTGCAACCTTAAAAAAAGGGTCATCTGCTGTTCTAGATTGTGAACTGCCAGAATACAGTATCACAGAAACAGAATGGCTTTTAAAAAGTGAAATTTAATAAGCTGCTAACTTACAGTTCTAAGGCTGAGAAAATGTCCTGACTAAAGCAAATCTATAAAAATGAATTAAGGTACCAACAAGAAGTTACCCTCACTTAGGAAAGGACAATGAAGTTCAGGGTTTCTCTCTCATCTGGAAAGGCACATGGTGAACATGGTGATATTTTCTAGCTTCCTCTCCAGGCCTGTTGCTTCATGAATCTCCCCCAGGGGCATTCTCTTTCATCTCCAAAAGTCACTGGCTGGTGGACTCTGTAGTTCTCATATCTCTGCTGCTCTCGTCATTCTCATGTCTCTGCTCTGTTGCTCTTCTGTCGTTCTGAAGCTTTCTCCAAAATGTTTCCTCTTTTAAAGGATTACAGTGAAATAATCAAGACCCACCTGGAATGGGTGGCATCACATCTCCCTCTACTCAAAAATTAATACCCAAAATTGGATGAGTCACATCTCCATGGAGAAAACCTAATCAAGTTCCAATTTATAGTACTGACTAGGAATTAGAAGAAACACCTCCCACAAGATTAATTAAGATTAAAACATGGCTTTTCTAGATGACATAAATCCTTTCAAACCAGCACACCTTCCTTCCAATTTGTAACAACACACTCCTGTAGGACTTCAATGGAAGTATCTTTAGAGTCCATATTTCTATCTGCAGTTCCTTCAATGCAATCTAGGCTTTCTCTATCAAGTTCCTGACAATTCTTCAGAATCATTCCCTTATCCATTTAAACAATCATTACAAATCTTGAATAGTGCTGAATCCAGCTCAAGCAACTGTTCAAACAGGGTCACAAGGAGCAGTGGGAGATTGAGAAAGAACATAACACGGAGTTTAAGAGAAAGTGGGGGCTAGGTGGTTCATGGCCTGACTGAACACAATGACCATGAGAAGCCAATGCAAGTTTATTTTATACTGCTTAACAGTAGAACTCTAGATAAGGCAGTGTAGTACATGAGAATGTGCTTGATGTAATGATAGGGATACAAAATTTTCTTGAGAACAGAGTGGACATTAATTAGCTTGCTTGAAACTACAGAGGCAGAACTTCCTCACAGTAAGGCCAGATTAAATAAGGCACAGCCCAGACCAGAACTCATCCCACTGGAGACCAAGGGCCGTGCCTCCAAGGTTATTCTGATGTGGCCTTGCCAGCAGTCAGAGGCCAGCTTCATGAAAAAACTGACCTGGGCCACAACATCTCTGACTTTTTTATTCTTTAAGAACAGTCCCAAGTTTCTCTTGATGGCTCCTTTGTGACTGTGTGTGTCTTAGTTTGTTCCTGCCCTGAGGAATCTTACCCATCATTGTCTAAGCAGCCATCTTATGGGGCTTTTCCAAATTTTCTCCTGATGGCCCCTTTGCAACTGTGCCTGTCTTAGGTTGTTCCTCCTCTGAGGAATCTTACCCATCTTTGGCTAACCAGTCATCTTCTGGGGTCAAGCAGGGTGGTGTGAGGTTTGAAAGTGAGGGAGGGGCAATGCTCTCTGAGAGGGTCAAATCATGCCCTCTTTATATCAGTAGCGCTAGCATGACAAAGGTCAAGGCAGCAGTCTTACATTTGGATTAATGTGGCTTTCTTTGGAAGCATTTCCAGATTATGCATAAAAGACAAAAGAGAAAAATTAATATCATTATTATGTTAATAGTAAATCTTCTTAAAGTTTTTTAGCTACATTAGTGGATTTAGAGGTTGTAGCCCTTGAGCAATCCCATTCATAACATCAGTGCCTTTTAATAATTTGGAATGCAAAGTTGTTTTGCATTCCTATTATTCTTGTTGAAGTTCATTAATATTTAGAGTTAAATTATTTTCATGCCCTAATAAATGTCCTTAATTTTTTCATTTATGTTTACTTTCATTATACAAGTATGGAGAGACACAGAAAGATGTGAAGTTTCAATCACATAACAAGTGCTTTTGCATTTTAAGTGATTGAATTTCATCTCCTAACATAATTTCTCCCCTTCTTTATTCTTAAGAAGAGTTAATTTTGGAAATCAAGTGTTGGTTATGAATTATTGTTCTGTTTCAAAGAAGTTGGATGTATCTGCACAGGAGGACTGAAGAGAAGAGAATAAAACGAAGAATAATTAAGCATAATAAAGTAATCACATATAGCAGAGTGCTTTAGCATGTTGAATGGATTAAAGCCTTGCAAATCATTTAATAATCCTCTGGTAAATTCTTTAGGATCAATTACATCAGCATGTATTTTTGTATATCTAGACTAGAAGAGCATAATTGATGAAGATCAAGGCTTACATTATTATTGAACCATATGCTAGCTAGATGATTTTGAACTTGTGAACAATTCCACTTAGATTGATTATAGGGTACAGCAGTTAAACATGTGCTGTGATATTCTGGATGACATAAGAGCTCTTCTTTAAATTTAAGAGCTTGAAGTTGATCTCCAAGCTGAACCATAGCAGATTCCAATGCATTTAGTTTAGCAGCAAAGTTAGTATCTAAATCCAGTTGAGTTTGAAAGGCTACAGAAGTATTGTGGACCAAATCATTAATAACATTAGCATTTTGAATACTTTGACTTAAGGCCAGGGCAGATGCAATAATAGTGGTTATTAAAGTTACTAAAGTTACCAGCTATAATTAACCCTACTACTCTTTTTGAATGAATGAGTCCAGAATGTAGTTCTTTTAATTCTTGTAATCCCAGATTATAGTACCAGGGACCACTGAAATTAACTGGCAGCATGACAAAAGCAGACTGATGAAGTATAAGAATATCTTGGTCAACATTATGTACATATAGGCAATTTGTTAAATTGCAATTAAAGCAAGTAATAGTAAACATGCCATTTTTTTCACGTTACACTTAAATTTCCAGCAAGGACTACATAAGTAGGGTTAACATATAAAGTTACATTAAATAAATTCCAGCAATAATTCCCTCTTATAGCATAGTAATTATCTTTTTTACATAATGCATTATTGCCATGATAAAACAGTTGAATAGACCGAGATGCTGCAATTAATCGCCGCAGATCTTTTTAAAAATGTCCATCTTAGTTGTAAGTATATTAGCAACAAACATTCCTGGTTGCTGAGGCTTGGAGTGGGGAAAGAAATTATTTAAATTGTGTGCCCAATCTAACACTGTGAAGGTGTCACTACTTAAACAGATATTATGCTCTGAGGCAAAGGGTTGAGCACACTCAACCCATGGAAGATGCTGGTTAAGAACTGTATATGTACTATTGGCACAATAAGGAGAAAGGGGGTGTTGGTAAGGAATTTGAGTGGTGTCATTCATAAATCCTCTCTGTCTCACTTTTTTAAATATGGAATGCTTCACAAATTTGCATGTCATCCTTGTGCAGGGGTCATGTTAATCTTCTCTGTATCGTTCCAATTTTAGTATATGTGCTGCCGAAGTGAGCATAAATCCTCTCTTTTTAATCACTCAAAGAATTTTATCATAATCACCAGAATTAGCAAAATTAAAAGATTGAGCTCCCCCAACTGCCATCTTGTATTCTTGACCAACTAAAGGACATCCATTAATATTTCTAGAAGAAAAATATAAAGGCCAAAATACTGAACTTCCTGTATAGTTGATCATTCCATGTTCATACTTAATGGAGCCCACTGACCAACCTCCCAAAAGCTGGATGTTATCTACAAAAACAGGTATAGATGGTTCATTCCAAGAAGGAGGAGACACTATGGGAGGAAAGGGAACACAATAGCATGCTCCTGAAACTAAGCCCACCTGAAGAGTTAACAAAGAACAGCAAGCTATAAAAAACAATTTTGGAGTAGAAGGTTGACCAGTTGATAGCAAAATTGCAGCAGCCTCTTGGGTAAGTTTTTTATTTGTCCACGTCATAGCAGATGCAGAAGAGGTATTAGTCATCAGCTGGCGGTGGTATTTCCACTGGTTCTGGGCAGTCAGCGTAATTTCCTTCATCCGTGTTATCAGTGGCTCAGTCTGCTGCTATGGATTCATGTCTCACCAGTGTTCTGAGACCCAAAATGGTCATTTTGCACCTTCTGGAAAAACACAGACATGACCTCTTCCCCACATTAAAGCAAGATCAGGTCCCTTCCATTGACCTGTTTGTAAATCTTTCCACAGTACTAATACTGTGGGATAAGTGAGTGTTCCCTAGAAATGAATTTTAGCTGATGTGAGGGAGTTTTTAAGATGAAAAAAAAGTATAAAGGGCTAAAGCTAATCTTCCTTGAGGGGAGGTAAGGTATTCTCCCCCTTTATTGTTTTTCAAGCATTGTTTAAGAGAACAATAAGCTCATTCAATAATGGCTTGTCCTTGTGGATTATGTCAAATTCTTGTGGTATGAGAGATATGAAAATTTGTACAAAACTGTTTAAAACTGTGACTCATATAAGCTGGGCCATTATCTGTTTTGAGTATTGCTGGTTTACTCATAGTGGGAAATGCAGCTAGGCAATGGGAGATATCATATATTGAGCCTTCCCCTGATTGGCAGGTAGCAAAAATGAAAGCAGAGTGTCAATAGTAACATGTACCCATAGTAAATGACCAGGTTTTGTAAAATTAGTCATATCCATTTGCCTTAATTGGATTATTGAGAAGGAATGCAAAAATGAGAATTCTTTATAATTGATCATGCTTGGTTTTGGTAATTCTAATTTTTTTACATACAGTTTTTATGATATTTTTATATAATAGTGGTCAAATTCCAATTTGCTTACATGACTGGGCCCAGTTTGGTCCTCTGGGAACTGGCTAGGGACTGAGAGGAGTTTCCTGGGACCTAGATATCTTTGTCAAAGTACACCTCCTTCCAAGAGGATGGTCAGTCCTCCTAGCTAGAGTGCACATTTTAACTGTTTCTTACAAAGTTCACATAATAGCAACATCAGTTGCATGCAATGGAAACATCAGGTGAGCAGAACAGATTCCACAAATGCATCTTTCCCTTGTATTTAGCCCTTAGAATCTGATCTGCCCCTGATGCAGGCCATGGTTATTTTGGGATAAATTTTGTTTATACATATATATTTTATATAAATACAGACAAACCATTAAAATATTTTGGTTAAAAGGAATTTAGGTACTTACATGATTTGAACATTGTTTAGGCAGTAATAGATTTACTTACAGCAATATTACTTTAGATTAATAGATTAAGCCACCTGGTATGGAGCAAGAAAAGAAACATTTTTTAGCCAGTATAATGATACCCAGGAGAAAATTAGTAAATCTTTTTCAAACAGTGTGGTTATTCATTTTTCTTACACAACCAAGGACATTATAAAAGTTAACATAAGTTATTTTGATAAAACACAGACACTCTGCTTTTTACACTGATTAGTTAGAAGACTTTTATAACTTTTCATTAGAACAGGCTAAGAGTCCAAGAAAACTTTGTCACTTTCACAGAGAGAAAACTAAATTTTAGTCTTGCCTTATTATATTATTCAATATTAAAGTTGTCCATAGATAGACCCATTAAATCTTTCTTGATTTTGATTATAATTTCCATTTTCACAAACCTTCAGCAATTTATTTTATCAGTTTAGGCTTCGTCTTACATTTTTCTCATTTTGTAATAGTTATTCATTTTATCTTAGGACAAAACTATTCTCTTTTTCCTATTAATAAAAATACATCTTTTATATTTGTAATTATTTTAAGCTAATATTTTACCACATACAATTACCATCAAAATCAAATTTGTCAGAATAATGTTAATTACTTAAAATACTTTAATCAATGCATATTTGAAACATCAATATGCAATTTTTAACAAGAATTTTCCCTTTTTTAAAAATTGTTTTTAATATATTTCTTTTCCAAATATGAATAGGAGCTAAACTCATGACCAGGTTCCAAATTGCTGTTTGTCAAAGACCTGAGTTAACAAAAGGAGATGGGGATGCCATTCCTATTCCTTGCCACAAGATTCTATTCATAGCATTGGTATAAATTTCAGTAGAATAATTATTTATAGTAAACCAAGGTAATTTAACCAAACACTTAGAGTCAGAACTACAATCCTGAATTGCATACCGCTTAGGGGACCAATCCATTACAATTCCATAGGAACCATTAATGCGTACAGGCTTTCATTCAGCATGGCATTGTTCCCATTGAATATTTTCTGATTTAGGTGTCCATGTATATGAACTTTTATATAAAGGCAGCTCATTTGGAACAAACTCAAAAATTATTTTTTCTTTATCTTGCTCTGCTAAAGGTATGGTAAAGATGCAATCTTTTAAATCTATTACAATAATAAACCAGTTTTTAGGAATTATAACTGGTGTTGGCAAGCCAGGTTGTAATGGCCCCATAGGTTGAATTATAGCATTAACTTTTCACAAATCAGTTAACATTCTCCATATTTCCTGATTTCTTTTCTATAACAAATACTGGAGAATTCCAAGGACTATGAAATTCTTTTATATGTGCTGTTTAAACTGTTCTTGAACTAACTGAGTTAGAGCCTCTAATTTTTCTTTAGATAAGAGCCACTGCTCAACCCCCATAGGCTCATTTGTTTTCCAAGTTAAAGGTATGGGTTGGGGCGTAATGTTAGCAGTGGCCCCAATTATATATTTGGATAGCTGAGAAAAAGTAAAAGTACATACTGGAGTATGTTTAAGATCTTAGTCTCATATCTGCTTTTTAATTGTTCTCCTACTTTTGCTCATGTTTGAGTATTAACTGTACTTCCTTCTGGAAACCATGGGCAACAGTCCTGTAAATGACTAAGAAAAGTTTCTAACTGAGACTGAGAAAATGTTATGCCTCCAATGGACAGCATAGATTTATAGAGATTTCTTTCTGCTGAACCTGAATATCCCATGTTTTACATCTAGCTTAAAATATCTCCAGTTTGTTCCTTATCTTTTTTGTAGCTCTTAGTAGCTCTTTATAGCTCTTGGTAGCTCTTTGTAGTATTTGTAATGGATATTCCTTGAGCGTTTCCTTAGTTTACCCTTTAAGAGTTCCCCTGTGAGGTTCCTGTTTGGGCACCAATTGCCAAGTTCAGCTCAAGCAACTGTTCAAACAGGGCAGTGGGAGATTGAGAAAAAGCACAACACAGAGTTTAAGAGAAAGTGGGGGCTAGGTGGTTCATTGCCTGACTGAACACAATGGCCATGAGAAGCCAGCACAAGTTTATTTTATACTGCTTAACAACAGAAATCTAGATAAGGCAGTGAAGCACATGAGAATGTGCTTGATGTAAAGAATAGGGATACAAAATTTTCTTGAGAACACAGTGAACATTAATTAGCTTGTTTGAAACTGCAGAGGCAGAACTTTCCCACAGTAAGGCCAGATTAAATGAGGCATAGCCCAGGCTGGACCTCATCCCACTGGAGACCAAGGGGCCATACCTCCAAGGTTACTCTGATGTGGCCTTACCAGCACTCAGAGGCCTGCTTCATGAAAAACCTGACCTGAACACCAACAGAATAGGGCATGAGATTTTGTTGGTTTGCCCCAATAAATCCTAGATTGATTTGGGCAGTGAATAAACAAGTATTTGCAAAATCCCCTTGGGGGAATGGGGAGAAAGGAGGAAATATTCAACTTCCCTATTTGGAGAATTTCTGATATTCTCGCAAGCAGTGGGGACAACCAAATCAAAAGGGTGAGCCCTTGATCTTGGTGCTCATAACTAAGAAACTTATTCCTTGCAAAGGATAGGCTAAACCTACTTAAAATAGGCCTGAGAGTCACCCCCAGAGAACCTCTTTTGTTGCTCAGATGTGGCCTCTCTCTAAGCCAACTCAGCAGGTGAACTAACTACCCTCACTCCTATGTAGGACATGACTCCCAGGGTTGTAAATCTCCCTGGCAATATAAGACAGAGAGCCTGGGATAAACCTTCTTGACCAAAAGGAAGTGGAGAGAAATGAAGCAAAGTAAAGTTTCAGTCACTGAGAGATTTCAAACAGAGTTGAGAGGTTATCCTGGAGGTTATTCTTATGTATTATATAGATATTCCTTTTTTGTTTATAGTGTATTGAAGTGGCTAAAAGGAAGTACCTGAATCTGTTGAGCTGTATTCTCATAGCCTAGGTTCTTGAAGACAATTGTATAAAGATATAACATTTACAATGTGACTGTGTGATTGTGAAAACCTTGTGTCTGATGTTCCTTATATCCAATGTATGGACAGATGAGTAAAAAATATGGATGGAAGATAAATAAATAATTAACGGGGGAGCAAAAGGGTAAAATAAATGCGATAGATGGAAACACAAGTGGTCAATGAAAGGGAGGGGTAAGGTGTATGGTATGTATGAATGTTTCATTTTTTATTTTTATTTATTTTTCTGGAGTGTTGCAAATGTTCTAAAAAATGATCATGGTAATGAATACACAACTATGTGATGATATTGTGAGCCATTGATTATATACCTTGTATAGAATGTATAAAAAAAGAAAGTAAAGCCATCCAGAATGCAATACACCAGAGATGGACTGGCTTTTATAAAAGAGATATATTGAGTTATAAATTTACAGTCCCTTGGAGGAAAGATAGTTAACTTTCATCTGTGTTTCTCTGTCACATAGGAAGTTCACACGGAGACATCTGGCTCTCTTTCCTGGCTTCTGAGTCCAGCTAATTAAGTTAAATGTCACTCATTGTTGAAGGCACTCCCTTTAGCTGACCACAGATGTAATCAGCCAGAGATGAACTTACATGCTGATGATTTAAGTCCACAGCATCAGAGCTGGGCATCATCCCTTGGCCAGGTTGACATCTAAACCTCACTACTACAGGCATGGTCTATCCCAAGACAAAATTCTCTTCCATCTGTGTTACTGTGAAACTCAGAACAAGTTACCTGTTTCTGATATACAAATGAAGGACAGTCATAGGATCAATGTTCCATTTCCATAGGGAGTAATTGGAAGGAATACATGCAGAGCAAACTTCATTAGATTTCCAGGTCTGAAAGTCAACTATTGAATGATATTTTATCCTTGGGGCTTGAGAGAATGGCAGTCTGTCACATGAAAGGCAACATGATATCTGCTGCCACTTAATTTAGAGGTTCAGATTTGCTGACAACACAGACTTTAGTATTATAGAAAAAAGAATTTATTAGAAAGTAATCAAAAGATTTTAAGAAATGAGACATAGTTACATCAAGATGGACAGCACCACCACCTGAAGAGAAGCTCTGAGGAATCCCCGAGACAGCATTTGGGGTCTGATTGGGAAAGTCCTGAGTGAAACATTTTTCTCTCAGATGGTATTCCAAGGTCTAAATGCTTGATGCAGTTTATATGGTGTTTTTACATAATAGTGACCAAATTCCAATTAGCTTGCAAGACTTTGCCTAGGTGGTCCTCTGGGAACTGGCTAGAGACTGAGAGGAGTTTTCTGGGACCTAGATAACTTCATTAAAATTTGTTTCCTTCTGGGAGGATAGCCAGTCCTCCCAGTTGGAGTGTGCATTTTAAGAAATCAGCACGAAGGTCATGCAATAGCAAAATCAGTTGAGCCCAACAAACTCTGCAAACTTAGTTTCCTTTCTTCTTTGTGTTTCACATTCCTTCCCTTTCCAAGTGCTTGCATAGAAGCCCTGTTCTTTACAAATGCTGGGGTGAGGACTCCAACATTGCCAAGCCTTGGAGGTACAGTTTTGTACTCCATTCCACCCTCTTCAAGCATCCGGATGGCATACAGTCTCTCTGACTTCTCTGGTACACACTATCAACCCTCTCAAAACAATGGAGTGGTGTCCAGGCTTTCTCCAATACCTGGGGAATGTGCTCCACCTCTCTGAGCACTGGGGCAGGAACACTCTTCTTAAACAATGGGGTAGCCAAGCTCTCATCAATCACTCAGGCATCTGAGGCCCTGAGGTGATAACACTCTTCCTGAACAATGGGGCCAAAGGCCCACCCTCTGCAAACTCCAGACCAAACTTACCATTTCCATGTGCATAGGTGAGTATGCTCTTTGGCCTGGGGTGTCTTAACTCCCAACCTTGGCTTCTATGGTTCTGCATTTGAGGTCATTTTTCCTTCAATAAGTCCTAATTCTATCCCTTTTAGTACAGCCTAGTACTGGTTCATTTATACAGATCCAGCAACAAACTAGTTGATTTCATATACAGCATACAGAGTTTCTAACTCTGAAAATAGAACATTACACAAATCTTTTCTGGATAATTCCATCTCCAAGCCTGTCTAGTATTCAAATGGTTGACTTGTTAAATCCTCAATTTCTGTCTTCATTGTACCCAAGAGTTCAGGTCTCAACTTATCCTTTTCTTCTTGCATTTTACTATAGGCTGCAAGGAGAAGGCTGCATTTTCCATATTTAGTTTCAGAAGTTTTGAAAGTTTCTCAGTTTCATATCTAAGCTCATCAGGTTCAAATTCTCCCACCAGGATGCAATTTTGCAAAGTTCTCTGCCACTTTTAAATGAGGATCACTTTCCTTCCAGTTTGCAATTACACATTCATCATTTATGTCTCAGGCTTGAACTGAAGTAACTTTAGAGTCCATATTTCTACCAAGAGGTTCCTCAAAGTAATCAAGACCTTTTCTATGAATAATGCTTCCATAATTCTTCCAGAATTTTCAACTTATCCATTTATAAATCTGTTCCAGCATTTTTGTATTTGCATCTAATAGCACCAAAATCTGTCTAAGTTTTCTAAAGCTGCCAGAATGCAGTACACCAGAAATGGGTTTGGTTTTTTCAATGGGGATTTATTAGTTTACAAAGTTACAGTTCTGGAGCCATGAAAATGTCCTAATGAAGGCATCCTGAAGAAGATGCTTTCTCTGAGGAAAGGCTGCTGGCATCTGGGGTTTCTCTGTCATGTGGGATCATACATGGCAATGTTTGCTGGTTCTTCTCTCCTGGGTTCTGGTTTCATTGGCTCTCTTTCTCAGCTCCTTGGGTCCTTGCTTGCTTCTCTTAGACTGTTTCAGTCTAAGATCTATGGGCTTTTACTTTCGTTTATGCTCTTCACAAAGGACTCCAGTGAAGGATGAAGATCCACCTTGAATGGTCTGGGCCATATCTTAATTGGAATAGCCTAATCAAAAGATTTCACCACAATAGGTGTGCTCCCAAAGAATGTATTAAAAAATCATCTTTTCTGGGGTATAAGCAGATTCACACCAGCACAGGAGTAAAGGGTTAATATATACAGTGTTTCTACTTAAGGTAATGGGAACATTTTGGTAATGGTTGTTGGTGATGGTAGCACAACATTCTGGAGGAATTAACAGTACTGAATTTTATATGTAAATGTGGTTAAAAAGAGAAATATTAGTTCATCTATATGTTATCAGAATAGACATTAAAAGAAAAAATAAGACTACAATGGAATAAACCCTATTGTGCAAGTTAGGCTATAGTTATTAGTGCCAGTATTAAAATACTCTTTCATGAATTATAACAAATATACCCCACTAATGCAAGGTGGTAATAATAGGGTAGTATATGATACCCTGTGTTTTATATGGTTTATGCATAATATTTCTATAAACCTACAACTTCTTTAACAAAAATATGCATTAATAAAAATGTGAAAAAATTAAAAATAAGAATTTTTGAAAAAAACTGCAGTTGAGAAGCAAATGCATGTTCAACTGAGATATTAAGATATCCTGGTAACTACATTTCAACATATTATGGGAAATGTTGGATGTTGTCTTTTTTAACATAGTACAGGTACTTATTTACATTTTTTCTATTTTTCTCCATTTTTTTTTCCTTTGAAATCAGGGATTATAGTATTTTCCCATCAATTTAGCACAGCAAAGGAGTAGTTAACAGTTACTAAAAGAAGCACTTAAATTATGCTTTTAAATCTTACATTAAAATATTTCCAATGCACATTCTATACAAACTAATAAATTTGATCTTTACAAAACATTCTATAACTTACATATATTTATGGTAGTTATGTGATACCTTAGATTCTCTAGAGGAATGACTTAGAAATATAAGCAGCTTACCACTTTTCACTTCAATATTACCTACAATAAGAAACAATGAAATATTATGATATACTGTGTATGATATGAATGCTTAATATGGATTAATATGTCTCCTAATATAGCCAGTTTTCAATAAATTTTAGTTTTCATTATCCACCTTTCCCTTCTTTGTCTTTTCTCAGGAAAAGTGGAATCCAAGAACTTCTACAGCTCTTATGTAGCTCAAAATTTGTAGGTTTGTGTACACCCATTTGCTTTTATTGCCATTTTATCCTGGTACATGGGAAGCACAGTGAAGTGGTAGGAGAAGCCCTGGTCTAGTAGTCAGGGTTTCTCAGTTAATAACTGGTTCACTCAGTTATTAACCTTGAGAATTCATTCAACCTCTGCTTGCCATAACTTTAATAAAATGAGTATAATAATGCTTGCCTCATCTTCCTCATCAATAAGTTAGATCCATACACTCTGACAAGTAGAATATATCATTATTACTATACATTAAGTAATACTCATGAAGTTAGAATTTGTGTTTGCAAATGTAGATTTTAGTAGAGGTGATAATCCATTTGCAAAGAAGAAACTGCTTGTACTCATCTTGGTTTTGATTAAATTATAAGCTGGAAGGTTTTTTAAACTAATAAACTAAATGGTAATTATTTGCATAGAATCTCCATTTTTACAAAGTGCCATATTCTAAACATAAGCACCAGAACTTTTTGAGAAATGACCACCTAAAATGTTCTTTTTTAGACAAAAAGGAGTCAAATACCATACTGTTATATTCGCTGTTCCTATCTTTCAATGCTCTACTTTTCCTACTCTCAAGTTGGTAACACCTAACTTATACTACTGCACTACTGTCCAACTGGATCCCAAACTAACATCAGTTACTGTCACTTATGTGATTTGAGAATGTCATTTTCTGAACAGTTTTCAACAACTGGAGTTCACACAATTAAATACGTATTTAATTTAGATTGAAAGACAGAAGTGGACCATTCACCAGCACATTGATTTATCTCTCCATTATTCAGTTTAGGGAACATGTCCTTCCAGAGATAATCTTATTTAGTGCCAAATAAAATAATGCCCATTTGAAAATTAAAAACACATCACAAATTAAACAATGTAAATAAAACCTGGAATTTACTACTTGATAGATGTCATTTATAAAATATTGCTATTAGTTCAAGAACAAATTAGCAACTCCAAAAGAAAGGTTTGACAGCCCAAAGTATGTCTTTAATCAATCCTATTAGTTTTTAAGGAAGACATATTTGTTACATAAGTAAGCGAGTGGTGAGAAAACACTTGGGAAAAAAAACCACAAACCGTGGGTAGGAAAATGTAAAAATGAGCTTTATTCTAGACCTAAATTAAACCTTCAAAAACATTATAGACACATTTCTTGGTAGTAGGTAGGAAATAAAAAAAAAAAAGCAGTTACTTTGAAATAACCATCCTGTGAGAGAAAGAATTCTCATCCTAAGGGGAAATCACGATCATTGACAAAGAATTTGACTCATAAAAAATTGCGGATCTTTACTCATGTTTTACACCATGGAAGAGAAAATTTTCTAAAAGCCTTGCTTTATTAAGCCCAGTCATGCATTGCACTGCAGGTTGTAAAGCAGTAGAACATGCACAAGAGGCTCATAAGCAGATTTTAGAGTTAGGGACTATCATTTGCACATCTTTATATTGTCAATATCACCCCTAGAGAATGAGATTAAGCTTTAAACTACTGTAAATCTACAGGTATGCACATCTTTGTATGATTTCATTTTTAATAGAATGAGTCTCAGATAAATGAATATTTGATAAAGGCATAACACTAAAAAATAATACAATTATTATACACTTTTATTAAAATCATGAACATATATAGCAAAGTAAATGCTATAAAACAAGTTCATGGCTTTAAGTGAAATGCATTGAATAGATTTTGGATTTTCTTTGTTGGAAAGAAATTTTGACCAAGTCTTAATTGTTTATTTTTCTATGCAGCCTGAACACTGCTGCTGGAACTCCAACTGGTCATAGCATGAATAGGGTGTTGTAGCAGTTACCTGTTTATCAAGTATTGTAATTATTTATAATTCATATTCAAATTCTTTAAACCTGGAACCTTCAATTACTATTTGTTCATTACTGATAAATAGATCTTTATACGTGCAAGAAAAATGTGCTAGAGTATGACTTTCACAAGTTTTTAAGGGATAATCAGAACGATGATAGAAGCAATACTTTATATTTCTATGACCACTTTTTTCCAAGGAGTTCATAGTGTTTCATAAATGTTATCACATTAATCTATAAAGCATACTTGTGGGAAAAGTAGATGGAAGAATTTTTAAGACAAAGTAAAAGCTATTTCCAAATTAATGATGTAAAAAATTAAAATGCAGCTCCACCTACTTTAAACTGCTATTACTATGAAATAGCTTTATATTTTGCTGATCTGTGATGTAACAAGAATTATTAACAGGAGGTAATTCATTTCTGAAGTGATCAATATTTGTTATCATTACTTTGTTGCCCACTTTTCTGAAAACAATTATTTGTCTAAAGTGTTCTCTAAGGGAATATAGGGAGCTTGAGCTTCTATATTTCATCACTCCTAATTCTTCACCTGATCTGGTGGTGGTGTAACAAGTCATTTAATCTCTTTCTACCAGCACACTCTTTATCTGTAAAGAAGGCAATGATAAAAACAGGCACCCAAGCTATTAAAAATATCCCTTATATTCTTTTCTGCTCTCCTCTCACCCTAATCTTGGTAAGCTCTCAGCAAGCAAACAGAATGAAAAATCTGTAGGCATAAGAAATGAAAAAGGAAGCCATGATGGGTCAGTCACATCCTGGACATCTTCCACAAGTCACATCTGGTCTAGACATGGCCAGATGCCTAAGATATTTAAATGATTAGAACCAAAACAGGTCATTTGATGTGAATTGCCCAGGAAACAGCCCCAGTTGGTTTTAACTCTTTAGTAGTAGAAATCTGACCACAGGCTGGTGGTAGATTCCTGATATCATCAATTTCATGCTTCCTCAGACTCTCATAGAATTGCATTCCAATAACAGTCCAATATAATAGAACAGTAAACAGTATTCAAATGATCAAAAGGATTTAATGAATCTCTTAAAGTACCCTCCTTATACAAAGCAAAATATAATCCATTATATTATTTTTCCACTTGCCTTTGAAGTGGATCACACACATTATGCAAAACTCCAACTGTTTTTGTCCATTCTCTGATAATCAGCTCCCTGTGTCAATACATGCAATTTCTTCTGAAATGGTCACCACCCCCACACCACACATTTAAAGTATTAAATTAATTCATATCAGTGTGACATTCTAGTATTTCCATGCTCTGAAGGAGTTTATTCTAAGGCACAGGCATTTGGCTGCTGGTGCTCTTTACAATCTGTAGGAGGTCTGCTTACATAGAGCTGGTGTACTGCTTTAACCTAATTCAGTAAAGTAATACCAAATTAGAAATGTCATGGAAGAGGACTGAGACAAATCAAATCAAACTTTTTATTAATAGCATACATCTGAACTGAATAACAATGAGGTGTGAAAAAATATAATATCCAAAAAGGTCTCATCATTTTATATTCAAACATAGCATATTTTGGAGTGTACGAGAAAATAAATAGCATATTAAAATAACCAAGTCACTTAAAATTAATAATGTTTTTTTCTTTTTACAATTAGATATTTTTAATTTACTTTGGTTGAACTATAAGAATCCTCACATATTTCCTTCTGCCACATATCTGTCTTTATGAAACCTGATTTCAATGTATTCCTTCTTATAAGCTTCGGATATGTACCACACAAGGGAAAGTCTTATTGCTTCTGAGTTTGTAACAGCCAGTTGTGGCCCTTCAAAAAATAACTGAACAGTAGAGTCTCATTGCCTGCATGATGGGACAGCATATCAGACTTCTTGGAAGTGGAGTATGCCTATATCAGGCAATGCTGTGCTAAGGGAAGGACTGCATAAGCTTTTGTTTTTATTTTTAAGATGGCCACATTTGTACACAACAAATTCCCCCATTTACTTATCTGATAAATCTTAAAGCAATAAACTGTATCCGTCAGCTCTCCCCAAATGTCAGTGTGTATCACTTGTAAGTTCTGAAGTTCCCTTCAGAGGCTTTGTTTTTGCTCTTCCTGATCTTTAATCTTGTTTACATCCAGAGTGCATATTAGATCATCTCCATTTGCAGCACAAGTACAACCCCTCTTAAAAATGTGAAACATTCAATTACTAATTAGCTGTTTCCTGTTCCTGGTGAAGTGAGCATGCTGGGTTTGGATTAAAATTCAGCTATTGCTCTTCTCTGTTTATGGTTCCAGATGTTTTTGTTTTATCTAGGAGTTAACTTTGACAGCCATTTCAAAATGACAAATCACTCATATTATAGCTGAAATGCATTTTGAAATTGAAATGTGGCAAACTTTGAGATTGCTCCAAGAATCAGTGTCAATTAGCAGGTCAATACTAGCTCCTTCATTGTGATCATTCAGTATTGGGATATGTAAAATAATAACAGAATATATGTTAACATTCTATAGCATGCTAAATAAGATTCTATTTTGGTACTATTTTCCAAATTGAGAGAAAAAAATTATGATGAAATCTCTATTGTATCCTGGATAGAAAAACAAATTCATATTGATGTTGTCTTCTTTTGCTTTTCCAACACTTGTTTTTGAATTTTTGAGCTGCTGTGGACTCTATTGCTGATAGGCCTTGTAAACAGGCACATTTAATAAACAGCATGGACAGATATATTTGTCTCATTGAATAAAGACAATAATTAAACATCATAAAGGAAGAATATTTTCATAAAGGAAAAATGGTTATTTTTTTTACCATTCATTACTGTGCTTATGTGCCTTTTACTTAAAGGATATGATTTTTTTTTGCCATTGCTTCTAATTTTATAATGTTCACAGCTTGTATTGCATGATTTAAGCTTTAGCTGAATTGAATAAATTCCATTTGATTTGAATAGCTTTCTTTGGGCATTTAGGCTGTGTATACAGAGGACGAGGTAGTCTTTATAACTGAGCAATTATCGGGTCAATTTCTTCACAATAAACACAGTCAAACTCCACAAAGGAGATTGAGCAGTTCTTCAGGGTGGCAAACTACAAACAGTTTTCAAAAACTTAAGTTTTGTTTTCTTCTGGTCCCTGAAAAGTTCAGATGAATTTCATGAGCTCTTTGGGAAAATGTCTGGTTGCCCACTAATGAAATCCAACCCTCCAATTAGTCTGAATAATATAGACCCAAGCTCTTTATCTTCTAATACCTTACCACATCTTTATTTTTTGTTTTGAGGTATTATCAAGAAAATTCAACTGCCTCAGCAAAAGAATTTCTACAAATAAAAATAATACCTACTCAGAAGATTAAAAATGGTATATTTTCTTCTTGACAGTGCTAAGCTTTAGTTAAATTGAATTAATACTTTGAACTAAGCACATCAGTCCAAAAATGATAATGTATTACCTTTTATATGTGAGAATGATACATTTGACTCACAAGCATAGACTTTAAATGTTTCTTGAGCACAGGTGATAGATTTGTACTGATACATTCACACTTTCTTTTCTGGTTCCTCTTTTGTAATCAAAGAGCAGTTTTTTGAGACAGCCAAGTAGTGACTAGAGTCATAAGCCATGGCTATATAAAAAAAGGTATGCACAAAGAGATGAAATAGTTTTTTTAAATTTTCCAACCATAACTTTTATCCACATCAATCAAATATTATCTGATTCTAGGATGGTATAGACTGCTTTGATTACTGAAATTTAAATGGATAAAAACTTGACCAAATACTATGGTTAAAATGGTACTCAAGGAGAACAAAAAAATTTAGATTAATATAGACATTACAGTTCATGAACAGTACCAGTTTTCCATGTCTTCTGTGCTTTGGGAAGAACGAAGCTATAGGATGAAATTTGAAGGATCTTGGAAAACTGCCAAATTAGCATATGGATATCTTAAGACATGTTATATTGTACCAGTGCTAAGTGGAGCTCATAATATCAGATTTTCTTTCTGAAGATAGAAGTTTTAAAGTATGAAGTAGAATTATTCCTCAGAAGAAGTAACTTGTTTTTTTCTTTTTTAAAGGAGGTAACCATTGCTGTTTAGCAGTGGCACAACAGTTTTATTCAGCCTGAAAGGTCCTCACTGGCTTAACATAAATGAAGATGCTTGTGATTACAGTATATCTCTGAAACTATTCAACATGAAGTGATTTTGATTGCTTATCAGCAAAGATATGTTTACTGAAGCAGTTATTCAGTCTACACTATGTTTTTTTAATGAAATGTATGTACATTTTAAGAGTGACGATGTAAACTTTGTCCTTGCACTAGATTGACCCGTCTAAGAATATGAGCTAAGTCCTACTAGCTAAAGTAATCTGACCATAATTGATGCTTTTCTATGCTCATTTCAGCTTGGCTTTTTGTTTTTTAAGGGGAAAAAATGCAAGCAGTGTGTTAGAGACTAGAAACTAATATGTATGGTTTCTCTGTTCTATCACATATTAAGTTAAAATACAGCCTCTTTGTTAAAAATGTATTTGCTAAACTTCCATGTCAGTAAAATCATTTTGAATTTGCATATTGTCACTGAGTTCTTATTTTCAAACTGGCAAGTGAAATGATTGAAATTAATAGACTCATAGTGCAAACCAAAATATCAGAACTTGGACAGTGCTTGCAGAGCTTCTTTTTGGTTTGATTATCTCCAAACAAATATGAACATACATCTTATTTAAGGTCACCTGTTTAAATAGGCTGAAATTCTTGTCTTTAAGTCTTCTATTGACTCATACTAAATTTTTTCCTCTCTGTGTGTACTTCATGTACATGTTTCCAGGAGAAAGGGTTGCACTGAGAAGTGAACCAAGAACTGGAAAACCCTTGAATATGATTTTGTAAATGTTTCTTCTAGAACCACCTTCATATGAGAAGAAAAAGTTGAAAGAGAAATATGTCTACTCTGATCTGAAGAAATTCCAGATTTCCCTAAAGATCCAAATGCCCATCATAGCCCAATTAATCAAAGCTAATCATAACCTTGCCCTACAGTTTATCTAATCTCCATATCACCTGCCCCATGTTCATTTCCTTTAAAATCCTGGAGCCCACCAAAATTCTGGTTCACCAAGGAACCTCAGTTCTTTCTATGCTGTACGACCTCTCTTTCTTGGTCTGTCTTGTGAAATGTGTGTTTTATACCACATTTCCTGCAGTTGGCCACCCAAAGACTACAGTTCTTCTAGTTTGGGACCATGTTATTAGTTCCATAGATTTCTCTGTTGCCATCAATACCTTATACATTCACTTATGGAAACATCAAGAGTACAAACACTTTCTTGGCTTCATGGGAGAAAGATTCTCAAGAGAGCATTATTGCAAGGTTAATTAATTACCAAAACAAACTTATGCCATTAGCTGGCCAAATCCCAGGGGTCCAAATGTCCAATATTGTTTGTCGTTTGGCCTACCTGGTAGCAAGTTAGCATTGTTGGATGTGATTCTGTGTCCTGTGGATGATTGGAATTTATGGTGAAGTGAAGCAACTCCAGGAATCTCCTGGCTATTTGGAGCCCATTTCGTTGGTCCATTTGAAAAGACTGGGTCTGAAAAATATTGGGAGGTAGGTTCACATTGTGCTTCCCTGCTTCCTAAGATAGGATTGCTTTCCAATTCAATGCAAACCCTTAACCACCCCTTCATAGCCCCCTCCTCAACACCATCATCTTCCTCTAACAAAATAGGAATCTTAGCTTAAGTAAAGGAACTAGGCACAGGACTGTAGTTCTTTACATATCAATTCTTTCTTAGGTATAAACATTATCCTGCTAGGCTTGGGAGAATTAGTATTACATCATTTCCCTTGCACCCTTTTTGGGTAACATACAGTTTATATTTATCATGGGAGTGGGACTGTAGGAGCTGGATCAACCTCAAGAAAATTTAAGAAATCATGAATTCCTCAAGTTCATTGCTGGTGGAATAATGGTGGGTGGGCCAGACCTGCTCCCACTATCAGATACTCATGGTATTTTCATTTGTAATTACAATCCTAGTGTCTTCTAATACCTTTCTTCTCTTATTTCTCAAATCACCTAACCTTTTGGGAGGATGCAATTGTTTTCACATTTCCCAACTAACTGATACGTGTATAAATGAAATTCAAATGATTTTTTCATTAATACTCCACCCCCAAACCCAATACATACCTTGTAACTTCTTTCTCAGGAAAAAGTGGATGATTTCCAAAAAATAATGGTGTAATAGATATATTAATGAGTGTTCTCTAGAGAAACAGACCCAATAGGAGATATCTGTATATATGATATTTATAAAAGTGTTTTTCACAACCATGGGGGTGCAAAAGTCCAAAATTTGTAGGGCAGGCTGCAAGCTGACAGCTCCAGTGAAGGTCCTCAATGGACTCCCCAAGAGAGACTGGTTAGCTAAAGGAGAAAGAGAGATTTTCTCTTCTGAATATTCCTTAAAAGACTTTAGGTGATTACAATAAGTGTCATTCATTGCAGAAGACACTCCTCTTAACAGACTGTAGATGTAATTAGTCCTGGATGCAACCAACGTACTCATGATTTAAGTCCATGAAATATCCTCATAGCAAGAGACAGGCCAGTGCTTACTTGACCAGACATCTGGGCACTATCACTTGGCCAAGTTGACACATGAACCTAAACATCACAATAGATTCTTATATTGAGGAGAAGAAAGAGTGTTATTAAAGACCATCAATATTCTTATATCTGAAAAATAAGAACACAATTGTTATTTGAAAAATTATAATTGCAAGGAGTTGCTTCTTTTGTTAGGCAGCTCTCAATGTTAGAATGGTCAAAACTGAAAATGAACCAAAATTGTCACCACTTCAACTTGAATGGATGGAGGAAAACTACCCGAATCAAACACATAGTGTCAACAACTGTGATACTAGTTATTATATGTTCTTCCATTATCAATATCTTAAAATGTCATCTAAAATTATAGAAATATGGGAGATATTACATATAATGTAAAATGAATCAGCAATTTTCATTCCTGGTTGCCCTCATGTGCATGCATATGTGCAAACACACATAAATATATACAGAAATAAAATACTTTTGCTTCTGTCAAAGAATTTCTGAAAACAAATCTGGACATTGTTTCAATTATACCTGGTTAAATTTTCTCTCAAGGTATATGACCAGCTAAATTATGAAGTGTAAAAATGAAGTCAGGTATATGAAGAGAGTTGGTTAGTATGGGGGTGGGTAGTCATTCTCTCTTTTGCCCCATACAGGACATGTAATATTTGACTTTTTTAGACCTTCACTCAGTTATCTTGAAATCCTTCCTTTAAAGTTTCTAGTTTTAAATGGAACAATAGTAGAACTGAGAAAATAAACCAGGACCTTGTTCTAAGTCTTAAATCATCAGAAGTGTTGGAAACAGAAGTTTCAGGAAGGCAAAAATACTGATTTTGCAATGGTAATGCTGACTGGAATTTCAGGTACATTTAGTAAGAACTTTGGAACTGATGTAAACCCCACTGCCAACTTCCTTCACTTATTCAAATCAGAAAACTGTGATAACCAGTGTGCACTGTAATAACCACAAATGCAATTGAACTCAACTAATGAATTGCTCAGGGTATGATAATTCATTGCATTCTGATGAGGATCTCTTTCTTCACATTTGCATTGACTTTTTTAAAAAGTGAATTAAAGCCATGATCTTTCAGGTAAAATTTTTGTTTGTAAGATATAGTAGTGGTTGACTCTTGGGTTTCCATGTCATCCATGAATTTAGAAACATGAAGATCTTAAAAGTTCTAAGCAACATGCACACCTCCAAAAATTGTCTTAGTTAGTCAAAGGGAAGATTTAAAACTACAAGCAAGTGTTTAGGTACAATTCAGTGTGTAACACTGAAAAGGATACTTCATATAACAAGAAAAGTTTCCAGTGGATTTGAGGTAATAGGGTTTATACAATAAACAATTAGAAACACTGAAAATGCTAGTTATGAAATGCCAATATATATGGTACAGAGCAAAAGAAGGAAGGACACGCTATATTGAAAAACAATGGGCAGGCTTTGTAAAACTTGAATAGAGCCCTAAAGAACAGGGATGATTGAAGTGGAAAGGGTAAAGGTAAGAGACCCCTACCAGCTAAACCCCAGAATAAGAAACTGGAATGGTATGTACACATGTACATACCATGTGAGAAAACCACTGTAAGGAAGCACAGAATTCTTGTCCGGGTTTAGTGGAAGATAAGATTTCATTGTTAAGATAGGGCCATATTATAAAGCCATTTAAATATGCAGCAGAGAGCATATAATGGAAACTTATTTGAAAGATTAATCCAACAGCAGTATAGGATGGATTGAAAGGAGAAGTTGCAAGCAAACATTTAAACATCCTAAAATAACACTTTCAGATTTCCCTTCTTCATATTTCTAATTTAGAGGGCAATTGGTGTAGTTAAGTATGGTAAACATGCTATCAGTCTTCACAGACGCTTACAGTTAATAAAGAGAATGTGAAGCATTCTGTGAGTCAATCAATATTGTTCTGGTTTGCCAAGCTATTCAAAAAGATACCATGAATGTATTTGGCTTTTACAAAGGGAATTTATTAGCTTACAAGCTTACAGTTCTGAGTCTGTGAAAATGTCCAAATCAAAGAATCACCGGGTGATGTTTTCTTCTCAAGACTGGCTGCTGGAGATCCTGGATTCCTCTGTCATATGGTGGAATCTGCTGGTTTCTCCCTTCTCTTCTGGGTTTCATTGCTTTCAGCTTCTTGCTTCCATGTCCTTCTCTTTCTTTGTCTGAATTTCATTCTCTTATCAAGGACCAGTAAGAGGATTAAGATCCACCTTCAATGAGGTGAGTCACATTTTTAACTTAAGATCCTACTCACAAAAATATCCTACTTATAATGGGTCCACACCCAAAGAAAAGGTGTGGACTCATCATAAGAACCAAAAAGATTCTTAACTTTAAGAACATATCTTTCTGGGGTACATACAACTTCAAATTGTAACTAATATGAAGAAAATGAAGGTTCAGTATTTGGACTTATGCTTCTATAAACATCAATGAAATCATAAACCATCAACTGAGTTTTATTTGAAATAAAATATTTCAACTGAACACTCAATTAACCTAATTCCTCTGCCTTTACTAATTTAAGAAACCCCTATTATAAAAAGCATGAAAAAGGAACATCTTTTTTATAGGCACCATGATTGCAAGGTAGGCCTCACCTCTCTTCCTTCCCTCCAAGGTTTCACTCATTTTATTACTTGTTTATGTGAACTGTTCTGCCACTTAAGAATACAAACTCCCACTAAGCCTCACTCGACTCCTTATTACCTGTACTTCCTTGCTCAGGCTAAACCCAAAATGACAGGTCATGTAACATTCCCAATCCCATAAAAATCCCTGCTCCCATCACTCAGCAGACTGAAATGGGGAAGAAGAAATTCCATATCCTGCTAGCAAGGATGCACTGGTTGCTGTAACCTTTGGGTTTTATATGTAATGCAGAATTAGGTGATTTTTTCCCCATGACTAAGATTCTTAGATTTAATAGGTAGTTGGGGATTTTTGGATGCCAATGGTTCTACAGATCAATTATTTTACAGATTTAATTAAATTATGTATATTGATATATAAAGGAAATTTTATAATTGATAATTGATGAGGTCTGTATGGAGAAATTTACTTTCCATTCCAAACAACCAGGTCACCAATGAAACTCTTGGACACAATCCAGTTAGAAACCAGGGGTTGCCTAACAGTAATACCACACAGCTAGATTTTGAAAGAGAATAGGTAGGCCACATAAGTGAATTTTCTCAATAACTAAAGTTATTCACTTAAAGGTTCAGGTAAAAATCAATCTCATGTCTATCATGTATGCACTATTTATGTACTTTCTTAAGCCTAATCTATCTTTTCTTTATGATTCAGGATCATAATTAGGATATTTTTCTTTAGGCTAGCATACTTGAACATCTGTTTTCCAGGCTATCGGACTCTGCTCTCTTTATCCAGCAGATAAATATTTTTTTGCTGCCTTTGTGACTGCTTCTAATAATGATCCTTCTCCCCATAAACTTGTTTGCTGTTTACTCTCATCATTTGGATTGGGAAACTCCGGTCATAGATCCCTAACCCCTCAGACACAACTATTTATTCAAACACTCAGATTCCCTAAAAGTAGATAATTTGTTCATACATTCATCCATAAATATTAATTGAGCAATATACTGGATGCTTGGGATATGATAGTGAAAAAGACTGAAATAGACTCTGTCTTCAAGGACCTCACAGTATTTTTGGGTAATTATATTATTGTGCATGATATTACAGGGGAAATCAAGGGTTTTGTGGAAGCATAGAGGATAAAAAGTTAACTAAGACTTGGGAATCAAGGAAGCATTCCTGGAGGACATGACAACTCAGGTGTCACTTGAAGAAACAACAAAGTTATCTAGAGTAACAAAGGTTAAGCCACCTTCAAGAAAATGCATAATTTTATTTCCACAAAAGTACCACCCTTATTTCCTAAAATTCTTCCTTCTTAATATCTGGGTAATCCAGGAAGAAATTACCCTAAGTTTTTCTCTTATCTCTATTCTATCTCATTTTTTCCCTCTGAGATGCAATATGTCTCAAAAGACCAAAAGATTTGAAGGGCTAAAATATTCTAATGCCTCAAAGTCTCAACCATTTTTCCTACGTTAGGCCACTCTTCCTTGGTTCCTATGATGCCTACATCTATGGGAATGGAAAAAAAAGTCTTTTTTCTTGGTCATTGAAGATGACCAGTTTTATCTTGAGTGTTTTAATCAATGGCAGATGTTTGTGAAGCATTTTACATCTCACAAATTGTCTTTACAAACATCAATTCATTTAATGTCAGCTATTCAACATGTTTCTAGGGGAATATCCTTTCCTTTATTTCCATATATCTCTACATTGTATCCTTCCTAGAAGTCTTCTCCAAGGAGTGTTGCATGAACAATGAGTGTTTCAGGATTACTAACAGGTGTGCAAGTTGGTTAAAAATTATATGAGTAATGCTTATCAGAGTTTAAAGGAATGCATTAAATGGTTTTAGTCCAGGAACTTTGTGACACTCATTTTGACTCTTAGGTTCATTTATTTCTGGACTTAGTAGCTTGTCATGAAGAATATATACGACCAGAAATCAGAGAGCTGGGAATGATGCTATCTTAGGAAGTGCTCATGAACACAGGGATATTCATGGCACAAGTGCAGAATCTTGTAGGCTCCTGGAGGTCCACACCTGTAATGCACTTGCTTGAGCCAGGATTCTCCTTCCTAAGAACCACCAGACTGATGCTTTTTGCCCAAGCTGGGGGTAGGCTCTGGGGTTAATGAACAAGTGTATCTCCTCTGCAGGGACATGCTGCTCTGACTCACAGCAGTACAGCAACATCCAAGGATCTTTAAAAATTAGTTCCAGGGGGAAGGGAGGCGGTGAAAAACTCATCCTTATAAAATGTGACCTCCAGCATCAGGCACAACTGCCACCATGGCTTGCCCTAAGACAACCTTGAGAACATATACCTGACCTTGACTGTCCCTACACCCATGCCCAGCCTCTGCCTGGGTGGAGGTCTGCAACAGTGGCAAGATGAAGGTGGGGAAATGGAGATCTGGAGAAGCTGAGTTCCTAGGTATAGGACAGCAGGTGGCTGAGAACCCATTTTTTTGGAGACAGTGAGAGCTGAGACTCCAAACCTTTGGTGTGTACATCATTGCCCATTTGAATCCACTTCCAAAGCACAAACTTGAAGATAAAAATTTTAAGCACTTTCTGACAGCAACTGCAGAACATTAAACTTGTCACATCCCCATGAAGCCAGCCCTTACAATAGTTTTTTTTTCTCCATCAGGTGAACTCCTATTCATCCTTTGAGACCCAGCAGAATTAATTTCCTCCCTGTGAATTCTTTCCAAGTCCCAATTTTTCCTATACTTCATAAAGTTTTGTACTTTTCCATGTCATGGAACACAAGTTTGAACATATAAAAACTTAGATTTGAATCCTAATTCTGTCAGTGTGTAACATAAAACAAAGCACTTAATTACCCTAAGCCCTAGTTTCCTTGTGAAATGTAGATAATAATATCCCCTTCATGGGATTGGTATGAGTCATGGTAGAGTCAATATACTTAAATAATTTGAATACTTCTTAGCACATCAAGGAGTGTACATCATTGCCAAAGTAGATGTGTTCAGTTGCACAGTCATTTTTAACCCCAAGAACTGCTGCATTTCCTGGCTTTTATTCTGCATGAAGTTCACATTGGCCTTTTTTTTTTTTTGCCATTGGAAGCCTTTCCATGTCAAAGTCATTGAAAGCTCCCAAATACCTTTTGGTAAACACTACCTCATTTTCTTCTGCATTTGTATCTCTGATAAGGGGAACAGATCCCTAAGCAGTAACTTGTAGGATGAGAATCAATAGAAGAAACTTCATTGTAAACTTCTCAAATGGCTTAACCCAATTTTCTCTGCTCCTTTTCAGTAAAGGATTGTCTTTATTACTCTCTGTAAATCCCTCATTATGAATCGTAGAACCCAGCAAACTCAATAAAAATGTGCTGAATGAATGGACAGATGCTTTTATTGAACACTTAGCAAAATTCCTGGTGCACAGTATTCACTTTTTAGTGTTTATAATATTATGTGTGAAGGAATGATATTTCAACCTAATATTGATGGCTACAAATGCACAGTAAACTCTAAGTGTGTCTCCAACAGCTCAAAACTTATTATTTCAGGAACTCATGCAAATAATTATACATTTACTTACCAGCTTTAGCTAAAATCAGAATTCTCAGTTGTGGTCAAAATTAGAGATTGACACAGAAAAATCAAGAGAGAGAAAATGTCCTTCACTCCCAAATTTTTAAAAGAAAACTAATGGGGAGAAAGGATTCCCTGTCAAAGGTTTTCAGTCTTTCTTATATTAGACCTTGAAGCTGCTGGAGTTTTTTAAAGGATTTCTTACTTGCGCCAAGGTTTTTTGTTTATTTATTTTGTTTTGTTTTGCTTTGTGTGTGTTTTATTTATTTTTAAAACATAGTAACAGATGACTTATGAAAAACTTTCTTTGTCTTTTCTTAGAGTTTCATAGTAAAATAAATAGACAGTATAAAGCATTCTTCTGAATTTCAGATTGTTAGTATTCCTGTTATGCTCAATAAGTAAAAGAAATGCTGATTGGATGACATCTGATGTTCTGTCACAGTACAGTCCACTTTGCAACACACCTAAATGTCATTTCAGGCTGATCTATACCATTAACTTTATATGAACTGTTAGCATGAAGCTCTGTACATAATCTATTAATTGTGCTGATTTTTAAAAGGAACAGTACTGTGTCCTCTTATGCTAAACTCCCCATGAACTTGCTCCAGCATAATCTAAGGATTGCATGTAAAGTTTAATGGTAGACATTTCACAGAGATCTTTGAGGGCCAAGTGCCTGCATTTTCTTTAACATCCCACAATTGTAATCTTAGCACTTTCCCTCAAAATCTGCTTTATGTTTTTCTAAACCACACTAGTATTAGTTGTGAGTATATAGTTCATTTCTAATTTTACCTTCCACAAGCAATTTTAATTTCAAACAACTGGCAGAGGAGATTTAGAGAATTGATAAGCTTTACAGAGGAATTCTGTTATAATTAGTATGCTACAGATAAATATTGACAAGCCAGGATTTGAACCATATATACCTAAGGATTGCTTAATCAAATGGCTTCTAACTAATACTCTGTTTTGCTGACTTTTTCCATACTGTCAATAGGAGCAAATTAAGATTATCATTGAACAGCCATTGGTTCCTAAATATGACATTCAAATTAATAGGAGCCAAAATGTTGCTTCTATGTAACCCCCCCATGTGAATCAGGCTACCAGCAAACATCCTTATGTGAAAAATAATAGTTTCATTTCAGGAATGCCAAAGAGCTCCAGAATGGTAATGTTTCTCAGTGGAGTTTTCTTTCAGGTAAGTGTTCCCCTGGCTGAGGGAGTCCCCAGTGATGGATATTGAGAGGGGTAAAGTATATATATCCGTGACTGTGACTGTGTCACTGTGATATCATTTATAGAGATCCTAAGGAATTACATCTTTCATGCCATGAAAGCATAACGCCAATACCCATCTGCACAGCATTACTTATCATGCAATTGAATGCTTGAAATATTCATTTGAAACATGGCCTGTCTCACAATGACTAATCACAAATTGAAGCAATAGAGTGTTGTTGAATTCATTTAGTTCTATTTTTCTAAAAATTCAGAGTTTCACTGGATAACAATCTTTTGTGAAAAAAACTGAGGACAAAACACATTACTCCACCCGGTATTCAGTGACCCCACTTTGAGAATTAAAATGGCTTCAGTTATCCCATACAGATTAAATCATATAAGTGTTTACTTAATATTAGGTCCTACTAACTAAAAGGCAGTCACCTGTGTCATTATCACCATCAAGACAGGATCATTAGAACTACAAAGTATCTAAAGTAGTTATTAAAAGGAAATTTAGTGGGCAACGATGGTGGCTCAGTGGCAGAGTTCTTGCCTGCCATGCCAGAGACCCGGGTTCGGTTCCCAGTGCCTGCCTGTGTAAAATAATAAAAATAACAAAATTTAAAAAAAAGGAAATTTAGTTGATATTTTGTGTAGAAGATGTATGACAGCTAAAAAGACTAGAGTACACTTTAATTACATGGTCTATTTTGGCTTTTGTGAAATACATCAGAATACATTAATATACTACTATGATTTTACATCAACAGCCCTCCAATGTACTTAAGTGGATTAATGCTAAGCTGTGAGCACAAATACAGGAATATTTTGAACAACAGTCACTGTAAGATGTTTTAGAGTATAACCATAACAACAGAGTCAAAATTGATGGCTAAAGTAACAATTATGATAAATTGTTCCATCATTAGCATACATGTAACACATCTACTTACACAGAAAATACATATGCATCTGAAGGGAAAAATAAGAGGGGCTTTGTTTAAATAGATTAAAATGTACATTTATAGCTATATCTCTGAAGAATATGTTTACAGCTGTAAGATATTAAACATACATAGAAGTAAAACATTTTCTTTAAGTTTGACAATAATTTGCTTCATTTGAAATATATTTAAATGTGCCTACATGAAGTTTGAAAATGTTATAATGGATAAATTTGAAAGTTAAAGTTCAAAAATAAAGTGCAAAAGTAATAAAGCTAATACAGATCAATATCTACTTTATGTTGGGGGAAGGACAGCTTCTCTAAGCATAAACTCAGAGATGGAATTCATAAACTAAGATACTGATGGATTTGACTCTTAGCTTTCAAACATGCCTGCATATCAAACATATTATAAAACAAAAGTTAAAGGGAAAATGTAGATAAAATATCTGCAATGTAGACTGGCCAAGGGTTAATCACTCAAATAGACAGTTTTACCACCAATTAATAAGAAAATGTCAAATGAAAAATGGACAGAATAATCGGACAATTTATAAGAAAATACAATTTTTAAACATACACAATCTGACTTAAAAGCACAGATTAATATGAGAAATACTTTGTTTTTTAAATGCAATTTTATTGAGATATATTTACACACCATACAATCCATCCAGAGGATACAATCAATGGTTTACAGTATCATTACATAGTGATCATCACCACAATCAATTTTAGAATATTTTCATTACTCAAAAAAATTAAATTAAAAATAAAAATCCAAAACATCCCATATCCCTTGTCACCCCTTATTATTGGTCCCTAGTGTTGGTACAGTGTATTCATTACTGTTGATGACAAAATGTTAAAATATTGCTGTTAACTATAGTCCACAGCCTGCAATAGGTGCATTTTCCCCCACATGCCAATCTGCTATGAACTCCTTGTAATAGTGATGCACATTTGTTTCAGTACATGAAAGAACTTTTAAATATTTGTACTGTCAACCATAGCAATTGTCCACCAAAAGATTCATTGTATTACACAGTCCAATGTTTTAACCTCTAGCTTTCCTTCTATGACTTATGTGACTCTAAACTTCCCTATTCAATCACAATCACACCCATAATTCAGTGTTGTTAACTACAGTCACATTATGTGTTATAATTACCTTTATTCATTACCTATAATGTTGAAAAGAATGAAAAATAACAGTTAAGCCTAGCATTGATGAAGACACGTGGAAGACACTCACACATTTATTTTTAAACTTTTTAAAGAAGAATTTTTTGATATATTTCAAAGCCTTATAAATTTGCATTACCTTGGGTTTATGAATTCTTTCTATATAAATCTAATCCATAAAATCATTGCCATAACTGCCAAAAATAATTTACAAGTTGTTCTCAATAACATTTTTCTGTGCTAAGATAAAAAAGGAATAAAATTCAAACATCCAGTAATAAGTGTTATTTAAATAAATTGTGTGTCTCATTTTAAAGGACTGCTTGTAGCATATATTAATGGGACTGAAAAGATGTGCATAATATATAAATAAGTGAAAAGGTAAGTTACAAAATTCTGTGTAGCATAATAACATGTACAATTTTTTTAGACACCACACAAATATAAGATTGTAAGGACTACCCTGTAAGATTGGCTGGTGGTAGGATAGAGTTTACTTTTTTCCTTAATGGATTGTATAACTTTTCCTCAAAGAATATAGAAATTGATTACATGTGTCTAAACTTTTTAAAAATGAAATTACCTATTAATAAAGCACTGTGCTAAGAACATCCAAAACTAAGGTCATTCATATTACTTTCTCTATAAAAAGTACAAAACAAATTTATAAAATACATCAACTTTAGTAATTGGATTGTTATTTTAATAAAATTTGTTGTTCTTTTCTGATTAGAAAAACAATATAATCTCATAGTAGATTACTTTATTTATTTAATATGGGCAGGCACCAAGAATTGAACCTGGGTCCTCTGGCATGGCAAGCGAGAACTCTGCCACTGAGTCACTGTGGCCGACCCATTGTAGATTACTTTTAAAATATATACAATGGCAAATAAAATCCAGGATGCTATGACAAATACCACCAGTGGGTTGGCTTAACCAAAGAGAACTTATTCGCTCATGGTTATAAGGCTAGAAGTCCAATATCAAAGTATCAGCAAGGCGATGCTTTCTTCCCAAGTCTGTAACATTCTGCTGCAGGCTGTAAGCAATCCTTCAGGTTCTTTGGCTTGTATCCTTGCTTCATGTCACATGGTGATATCCTGGCCATCTTCCAGGTTCTACTGACTTCTGGCTTCCAGTCCCTCTACATGGCTTGTTCTGACTATGCTTTAATTTCCTCTGGTAATAAAGTACTCCAGTTATCTAGATTAAGATGCAATCATATTCAGTTGGGCTGCATCATAGTCAAAAATACCATATCTGAGAAATCATATTTACAATGTGTTCACACCCACAGGTATGTGGAGTAAAATTAAAAACATCTCTAAATTGGGGTACATAATTCAAGCAACAACAGCTCTAAAGTTTTAGGAAATTGAAATCACATTATACATAGTATTTTGAAACTTATTTTTTTAACATATAGCATCATTTGTGTTCTACAGCATGTTTTTAACATGTATTCCTTGATTTGCATGTATTCCTTGATTTAGAAGTACAACAATTTAATTACCTAAGACACTTAGGTACTACAAGATAATGTTCCTTTATTCTATAAATCTTTGTGCACACCTGTAGGTAAATTCTTAGGAGTGGAATTGCTGGATCAAAGTTTTCACACATTTATGTTTAGTTTTTAAAATCAACTAAAACTCACATAACATAAACTTCACCAATTTTACAAGTTTAAGTATACAACTCAGTAGATTTTAGTATATTCACAATATTCTACAACCATCACCACTATCGAATGGAAGAACATTTATCTGAGAAAGAAACCTATAACTGTTGGCCATCACTACATATTCCCCTAAATATCCATCCCCTGGCAACCACTAATCTACCTTTTGGACCTATAGATTTGTCAATTCCAGATCTTCATATAAAGGAATGATACAATATGTGGCCTTTTGTGACTGACCTTGTTCACTTAGCATAAAGTTTTCATTAGCTTTTGATTATTTTTTACAGCTGTATAATAAACCATTGCATGGATATACCACAGCTTATTTAAGGATTCATCAGTTGAAGGACATTTGGGTTGTTTAGACAATTTTGCTATTATAAATAATGTTGATATAAACATTCATGTACCAGTTCTGTGTGGATGTATTTTTTCATTTCTCTTGGGTATTTACTTAGGAGACAAATTTCTGGGTCATGTGGGAACTCTATGTTTAACTTTTTGAAGAACTTTCAAACTGTTTATTATAGTGGCTGGATCACTTTACATCCCCCACCATCAATGTATGAACATTTCTCCACATACTTTCAACACTTACTATTGTCTTCTTTTTTATTTGAGCCATCCTAGTGGGTGTGAAGTTTCATTGCATTTTAATTTGTGTTTTCCTAATAACTAATAATGTTGGACATCTTTTCATGTGTTTATTAGCCATTCATGTATCTCCTTTGGTGAAATGTCTTCTCAAGCCTTTTACCCATTTCTTAATTAGTTATTTATCTTCTTATTATTTAGTTATAAGAGTTATATATTCTGGATACAAGTCCTTTGTCAGAAATATGATTTACAAATACTTTCTTCCACTCTTCAGCTTGTATTTACATTTTCTTAATAGTGTCTTTAGAAGTCTAAATGTTTTTAGTTGATTAAGACCAATGTATCAAGATTTTTTTATTGATTGTTAATCATTTAATATTAAATTGGAAGTGGTATCTCATTATGATTTTCATTTGTGTTCATGTAATAACTAAAAAGGTTAAACATTCTTTCGTATACTTGTTGGCCATTTGAATATCATTTTTAGAGAAACAATATTCAAATCCTTTGTCCATTATATAATTAGTTTGTTTGTGTTTTATTGTTGAGTTGTGCTCTAGTTTGCTAACTGCCAGAATGCAATATACCAGAAATGGAATGGCTTTCAAAAGGGGAATTTAATAAGTTGCTAGTTTACAGTTCTAAGGCTGAGAGAACGTCCCAATTAAAATAAGTTTATAGAAATGTCCAATCTAACACATCCATCCAGGGAAAGATACCTTGGTTCAGGAAGGCTGATGAAGTTTAAGGATTCTCTCTCAAGTGAGAAGGCACATGGCAAACACAGTTAGGGCTTCTCTCTCAGCTGGAAGGGCACATGGTGAACACGGCATCATCTCCTAGCTTTCTCTCCTGTCTTCCTGTTTCATGAAGCTCCCCAGGAGGCATTTTCCTTCTTCATCTCCAAAGGTCACTGGCTGGTGGACTCTTTGCTTCATGGTGCTGCAGCATTCTCTGCTCTCTCCGAATCTCCTTCTTTCTCCAAAATGTTTCCTCTTTTATAGGACTTCAGAAATGTATCAAGATCCATCCAAATGGGTGGAGATATGTCATCACCTAATCCATCTTAACAACCACTCTTGATTAAATCACATTATCCACGAAGATAATCTGATTACATTTTCAAACATACAATATTTAATAGGGATTATTCTACCATTACAAAATGGGATTTTGATTAAAACATGGCTTTTCTAGGGGGCATACATTCTTTCAAACCAGCACAAATTATAAGAGTTCTTTATATATTCTGGATAGTAGGCCCTTAACAGATACATGATTTACAAATATTCTCTCATATTCTGTGGGTTGCTTTCATTTTGTGTTAATATCCTTTGATGAATAAATGTTTTTAATTTTGATGAAGTCCAATTTATTTATAATTTTCTTTTGGCGCCATATCTAAGAATTCATTGTCAAATCCAAGATGTAATATAATGAACTGTGTGGTAGTCTATCTCTGTGGTGAATACCACAAATATAAGAATAATTTTTTGTGAAATATAGCAAATGTATGTCACTAGTATAAGGCATTAATAATAGAGTGGTATGTGGAAAAATATATCTAATGCAAATTATGGACTATAGTTCACAGTAATATTTTAGTATTTAAAAAATAAATCTATAGGGACAGAATTAGATAAGTGGCTGTGCAGGGCTGGGGAAAGATAGAGGGATTGAGAAGTGACAGCTAAAGTGTATGAGTAATGAAAATGATCTAAAATTGATTGTGGTGTTTAACGCACGAATCTGTACAGTCTCACGTTTTATCCTATCACGTTACTTTTAGTAACATACATAACCTAAAATTACCCCCTTTTATCCACACTCACACATGTAATTCAGCATTGTTAATTATACCCATAATAATGTGCTCTATCCATTTCAAAATATTTCATTCAGCCTATATCCCCATTCTCAACATACATTCTAACTCCTGCTTACTTATGCTGTAATTTCTAACATTATGAATCTTCTTATTAAACTTAATTCATATTAATGAAATCATACAACATTGGTCCTTTTATGTCTGGTTTATTTCTCTCAACATAATGTCCACCAGGTTCATCCATGTTGGTGTCTCATACATCAGGAACACATTCCTTCCCATTGTTGAACACTATTTTATTGTATGTATATACCATATTTTGGTTATCCATTCATCCATTGATTGACATATGGATTGCTTCCATCTTTTGGCAATTGTGAATTATGCCATTATGAACATGGTTGTGTAAATAAATATTTGAATCCCTGCTTTCAATTCTTTTGAGTATATACCTGGTAGTGGGATTACTGATTACTATGGTAATTGCATACTTAGCTTTCTGAGGAACAGCCAAGCTGTCTGATTCTGTGACTGCACCATTTTATATTCCACCAGCAGTAAATAAGTACTCCTATTTCTCCACATTCTGTCCAACACTTGGAATTTTCTGGGTTTTTTAGAAATAGTGGCCATTCTAATAGGTGTTGACTGATATCTCATTGTGATTTTGATATAATTTCCCTAATAAATAGTAATGTTGAGTATCTTTTCCAGTACTTTTTCATGAGTTGTATATTCTCTTTGGAAAAAAATGTCTATTCAAATATTTTGCTCATTGTTTAATTAGGTTGTCCTTTTATTGCCAAGTTTTAGGATTTATTTCTATATTCTGGATACTCAACCCTAATTAGTTACATGGTTTCTATTTATTTTGTGTGCTTGAAACTTTCTTGAAAAAAGCCCCTTGAAATAGAGAAGTTTTTAATTTTGAGGAGGTCCCATTTCTCTTTTTTCTTTCATTCCTTCTGCTTTGGATGTAAAGTCTAAGAAATCATTGCTTATCACAAAATCTTGAAGGTGCTTCCCTACATTTTATTCTAGAAGTTTTATGGTCCTTGTTCTTATATTTGGTTCTTTGATCCACTTTGAGTTAATTTTTGCATAAGATGTGAGGTAGAGGTCCTATTCATCCTTTGGATATGGATATACACTTCTCCCAGCACAATTTATTAATAAGACTATTCTGTCAAAATTTGGTGGAGTTGGCAGCCTTATGAAATAGCAATTGACCATAAATGTGAGGGTCCATTTCTGAACAATCAATTCAATTCCATTGGTCAGTAAATCTATCTCATTGGTAGTACCATGCTGTTTTGACTACTGTAGCTGTGTAATATATTTTGAAGTCAGGAAGTGTTAGTCCTCCAACCTTATTATTATTTTTGCAAGATACTTTTGACTATTAGGGACCCCTTGTCCTTCCATATGAATGTAATATTTGTTTTTCCAATTGTGCAAAGTAGCCTTTTGTAATTTTGATTGGGGTTTCAGTGAATCAGTAAACCAAATTGGGTAGAATAGATATCCTAATGATATTTAGTCATGGGTGGGCCACAGTGGCTCAGCAGGCAGAGTTCTTGCCTGCTATGCTGGAGAGCTGGGTTCAATTCCTGGTGCCTGTCCATGAGAAATAAATTAATGATATTTAGTCATCCAATCCATAAACAGGGAATATCCTTCCATTTATTTAGGTCTTCTTTGATTTCTTTAAGTAATGCTTTTTAGTTTTCTGTTTACAGGTCCTTTACATCCTTATATAAATTTATTCCTAGATATTTGATTCTTTTAGTTGGTATTGTAAATGGAACACTTACTTGTTTTGCTCCTCCTGTTGCTTATTAATATGTATAGAAACATTACTGATTTTGCATGTATATTTTGTACCCTTTCATTTTCTGAGCTTCTGTATTAGCTTTAGTACCTTAACTGTAGACGTTTCAGGAATTTCTGTAAAAAGGATAATGTATTTGGCAAATAGTGAAACTTTTGCTTTTTACTTTCAAATTTTGGTGCCTTCTGTTTCTTTTTCTTGCCTAACTGCACTTCCTAGAACATCTAGTACAATGTTGAATAACAGTGGTGACCATGAGTATCCTTGTCTTGTTCCAGATTTTAGAGGGAAAGATTTGAATCTTTCACCATGGAGTATGATGTTAGCTGTGGGGTTCTCATATATGTCCTTAATTATTTTGAAGAAGCTTCCTTCCATTACTATTTTTTGAAGAGTTTTTAATCAAAAAAGGTGCTGGAATTTGCCAAAAGCCTTCTGTCTGTCAATCAAGATGATCATGTGTGTTTTCCCCTTTGATTTGTTAATGTGCTGTATTACATTATTTGAATTTCTTGTGTTAAACCACCCTTGCAAGCCTTGGATAAAAGCTAATTTACCATGTATATAATTCTTTTTATTTATTATTGGATTCTATTTGCACGTGTTTTGTTGAGCATTTTTGCATTTATATATTTTTTAGAGAAATTGGTGTGTAATTTTCTTTTTATATAGTATCTTTATTGGGCTTTGGTCCTAGGCTAATGTTAAGTATTGTTCACTCCTCTTCAATTTTTTGGAAGAGTTTAAGCAGGAATGGTATTTATTCATCTTGGAATGATAGGTATAATTCACCTGTGAAGGCTCCCAGTCCTGGGCTTTCTTTTCTTAGGATTTTTTTTGTGACTGACTCAATCTCTTTATTTGTAATTGGCCTTTTGAAGTCCTCCACCACCTCTACTGCAAGTACAGGTTGTTTATGTGATTCCTGGAAATTGTCCATTTCATTTAAGTTTCTAATTTGTTGGTATACAGTTTTTCATAATATTCTCTTGTGATCCTTTTTAATTCTATGAGGTCATAAGTGTGGTTACCCTTCTCATTTCTGGTTTTACCCTTCTCTTGTCTGTTTTTATGACTCTTTGTTTCTTTGATAGTGTAGCTGAGGCTTGGCCATTTTTATCGATCTTTTAAAGAACCAACTATAGATTTTGTTAGTTCTGCTGTTTTTTAAAAAATTCCCAACTTCATTTATTTTTGCTCTAATCTTTGTTATTTTGTCTGCTTGCTTTGGAATTAATTTGCTGTTTTTTTTTTCCAGTTCCTTCAGATGTTTAGTTAGGTCTTTGATTTTAACTCTTTCTTCTTTATTTAATGTAGCTGTTCAGGTCTATAAATTTCCCTCTCAGCATTGCCTATGCTGTATCCCATAAGTTTTGATATGCTGCATTCTTGTTTTCATTCTTCTCAAGACATTTAGGGATTTGTGATTTCACTTGCAATTTCTTTTTTGACCCACTGATTGTTTAAGAATGCATTGTTTAACTTTTGTATATATACAAAGTTTCCAATTCTCTGCCTGTTACTGATTTTGCCTTTATCCCATTATGGTTAGACAGAGTGTTTAGTATAATTTCAGTCTTTTTAAATTTATTGAGGCCTGTTTTGTGACTCAACATGTGGTCTATCCAGGAGAATGATCCATGTGTACTTGTAAAAATGTATATCTTGCTGTTTTGGGATGCAGTGTGCTTTATATATCTGTTAGTTACTGTTCATTATCATATTATTCAAGTTCACTGTTTCCTTATTGATCTTTCATCTTGATGTTCTATCTATTAATGAAAATGGTATATAGACGCTCAAGCTATTATTGTTCATGTGTCTATTTCTCCCTTCAGTTTTGCCAAGGTTTGTCTCATGTATTTTAGGGCACCATAGTCAAGTGCATAAATATTTATGCTTGGTATTTCTTCTTAGCAAATTACCCCTTTCATTAGTAAATAATGACTTTCTTTGTCTCTTATAACAGTTTTTGACTTAAAGTCTTTTTTCCAGCATCACTATATCAACACTAGCTCTTTTTTGTTTACTGTTTGCATGGAATATCTTCTTTCTAACTTTTAACTTTCAATATATTTGTGCCTTTGGGTCTAAAGTGAGTCACTAATACATAGCATATATGTAGATCATACTGTTTATCCCATCAGTCAATCTGTGCATTTTAATGTAGGAATTTAATCCATTAACAGTCATAGTTTTTACTAAAAAGTCATTACTTCCACCATTTTAAGTTTTGGCTCTTATATGTTGTACTAGTTTGTTAGGTGTCAGAATGTAATATCCCAGAAATAAAGCATTTTTAAAAAAAGAAATCTAATAAGTTGCAAGTTTCTATTCTAAGCTTATGAAAATATCCAAACTAAGGCATCCAGGTAGAGGTATCTTAATTCAAGAAAGGCCAGTTATGGTATTCTCACAAGCAGTGGGGACAACCAAATCAATAGGCTGAGCCCTCAATCTTGGGGTTTCTTCATATGAAACTTATCCCCGCAAAGGACAGGTTAAGCCTACTTAAAATTAGGCCTAAGAGTCACCCCAGAGAACCTGTTTTGTTACTCAGATGTAATCTCTCTTGCTCAGCCAACATGACAAGCAAATTCATTGCCCTTGCCCTATCTACATAAGACATGACTCCCAGGAGGTGTAAACCTCCTTGGCAACATGGGACAGAAATCCTAGAATGGTCTGGGGCTCAGCATCAAGGGATTAAGAAAACCTTCTGGACCAAAAGGGGGAGGAGAGAAATGAGACAAATAAAGTGTCAATGTCTGAGAGATTTCAAACAGAGTTGAGAGGTTATCCTGGAGTTTATTCTTACACATTATATGGATATCACCTTTTTAGTTAAGGTATATTGGAAACTGTGCCAATTAGAAAGGATGTATGTCCCCTAGAAAATCCATATTTTAATCTAAATCCCATTTCAGAAAGGCAGAATAATCCCTATTCAATATTGTATGTTTGAAGCTGTAATCAGATCATCTCCCTGGTGATGTGATTTAATCAAGAGTGGTTGTTAAGCTGGATTAGGTGGCGACATGTGTCCACCCATTTGGGTGGGTCTTGATAAGTTTCTGGATTCCTATAAGGAGGAAACATTTTGGAGAGTGAAGGAGATTCAGAGAGAGCAGAGCAGAATGACATAGCCATGAGAAGCAGAAGTCCACCAGCCAGTGACCTTTGGAGATGAAGAAGGAAAATGCCTCCTGGGGACCTTCATGGAACAGGAAGCCAGAAGAAAAGGCTAGCAGATGATGCTGTGTTTGCCATGTGCCCTTCCAGATGAGAGAGGAACCCTGACCATGCTCACCATGTGCCCTTCCAGCCAAGAGAGAAACTGCTGTGACTGTGTTCGCCATGTGCATTCTCACTAGAGAGAAACCCTGAACTTCATCAGCCTTCTTAAACCAAGGTATCTTTCCCTGGATGCCTTTGATTGGACATTTTTATAGACTTTTCTAACTGGGACATTTTCTTGGCCTTAGAACTGTAAACTAGCAATTTATTAAATTCCCCTTTTTAAAAGCCATTCCATTTCTGGTATATTGCATTCTGTCAACTAGCAGACTAGAACAGAGAGGCTGGAGGGTAGTGGCTGAAAATGTAAAGCTGTATTCCAGTAGCCTTGTTTCTTAAAGATGATTGTATAATGATATAACTTTCACAATGTGACTGTGTGATTGTGAAAACCTTGTGTCTGATGCTTCTTTTTCTATGGTATGGACAGATGATTAAAACATATGGATTAAAAATGAATAAATAATAGGGGGAACAAATGTTAAAATAAATTTAGTACATTGAAATGCTAGTGATCAAATAAAAGGAAGTGGTAAGGGGTAAAGTAAACATAGGGGAAACAAAGGTTAAAGTATATTGGGTAGATGGAAATACTAGCAGTCAATGAGAGGGAGGGGTAAGAGGTATGGCGTGTATGAGTTTTTTCTTTTTTCTTTTTATTTCTTTTTCTGAATTGATGCAAATGTTCTAAGAAATGATCATCGTGATGAATATACAACTATGTGATGATATTGTGAGTTATTGATTATATACCAAGAATAAAATGATCATATGGTAAGAATGTTCATGCTTGGGTGTTGTTATGGTTAAAAAAATTAAAGAAATTAAAAAAATAAAGACCAATGAATATGGAACACCTCTGCCAGATAGGAAGGCATGCGGCAGGCATCTGCTGTTACCTTGATCCTGGTCTCTGTTGCTTTCAGCCTCTGTTCTTGTGGGGTTTCCTCAGTTTGCTTCTCCAGGGCTGGCTTTCAACTCTTGGCTTCCCTTGGCTCTCCCCAGGTTCTGGCTTATTAACATCTCATGGGAAAGTATCTGGCAAAGTCTTCTGGCCTCCAAACCTCTCCAAGCATCAATATTTCTGTTCCCCTAGTTTCTGCATCTGTGTCAGCTCTCTATCATTTCTTCAAAATATTTCCCTTTTTAAAGGACTCCAGTAAACTAATCAAGGCCCAACTTGAATGGGTGGAGTCACATCTCCATCTAATCAAAAAGGTCAAACCCACAATTGGGCATGCCACTTCTCCATGGAGATAATCTAACTTAGCTTCTGCCCTACAGTATTGAATCAGGGTCAAAAGAAACAGCTGCCCCAACAAGACTCTATCAAGATTAAAACATTGATTTTCCAGTGTACATATTAGCTTCAAACTGGCACATATGTCATATCTTTTTTGGTCACTCTTTTTACCCTTTTAGTTGCCTTACTAATAATCTTCATTTATACAGTCTATTGCTAGCCTCTTTTTTTATCTTTTCCTTTTAGCCCACAGAACTCCTTTTAATATTTCTGATATGGAGAGTTATTCTTCATTTTCAAGATGGTTTCAGCAATTTGGGCTACCTTATTCTTTGGTATAAATTTGATGATTGGTATTTCCACTCCAACAAAGAAAGTTCTTGGAATTTTTATTGTAATTGCAATGAATCAATAAATTGCTTTTGGTTGTACTGACATCTTCAAGATCTTTAGTACTCCAATCCATGATTATAGATATCCTTTCAATTGTGTATGTTAGATTTATCCCTAGATATTTGCTTCTTTTGCTTGCTATTGTGAATGGAAATTTCCTCTTGATTTCTTGTTCCAATTATTCATTGCTTGTGTATAAATCACTGCTGATTTTTGGATGTTGACCTTGTATCCTGCTTTTATTAGCTCTATTTTTTGAGGATATTTCAGGATTTTCTTAGTATAAGGTCATATTATCTACAAATAAGGAAAGTTTCACTTCTTCCTTTCCAATTTGGATGCATTTTAATTTTTCTTTTTTGTTACTTAGTTGCTCTGGTAAGTATTTCTACCACAATGTTAAATAACAATGGTAAAAGTGAGTATCCTTGTCTTGCTCCTGATCTTGGAGGGAAAGATTTCATTTTCTTACCATTAAGTAGATTGTTAGCTATGGGCTTTTCATATATGCCTATTATCATATTAAGGAAGTTTTTTTCTATTCTTATCATTTGAAATATTTTAATCAAGAAAGAGTCCTATGTTTTCTCAATTGCCTTTTGTACATCAATGGAGATGATCATGTGGTTTCTTTTTTATTTTTGTTTTTTAACTTTTTTATTGTATAGTATAACATATATATGAAGCAAAGACATAAAAAAGGAATAGTTTTCAAAGCACTCTTCAACAAGTAGTTACAGGACAGATTCCAGAATTTGTCATGGGCTATGATAAGATCTCAGATTTTTCCTTCTAGTTGTTCCAGAATATACACGGTTAGAAGGCTTAAATGTTTTTTTATCAACACAATCCACTTTTTTCTTTCTTTTTTTTGTGAAAAATAACATATATACAAAAAAGCAAATATTTCAAAGCACAGCACCACAATTAGTTGTAGAACATATTTTAGAGTTTGACATGGGTTACAATTCCACAATTTTAGGTTTTTACTTCTAGCTGCTCTAAGATACTGAAGACTAAAAGAGATATAAATGTGATGATTCAGCAATCATATTCATTTGTTAAAACTTATCTTCTCTGTATAACTCCACCATCACCCTTGATCTCTGTATCCCTCTCTTTAGGGATGTTTAGGCTATGGCCATTCTAACTTTTTCATGTTGCAAGGGTCTATCACTTATATGGGGGAAGGAGATAGTATTATTTGATGTTACAGAGAATCTGGGCCCTCTAGGTTTCAGGATTTATCAGGTCCAGAGACCCATCTGGAAGTTGAAGTTTTCTGGAAAGTTACATCAGTGCATGGAACCCTTGTGGAAATTTGTATATTGCCCTAGTGTTCTTTAGGATTGGCTGGAATCATCTTGGTTGGGGTTTGGGAGGTTATGATAAGTAACAATGTCTAACTGAAGCTTATACAAGAGCAACCTCCAGAGAAGCCTCTCGACTCTATTTAAACTCTCTCTGTCACTGGTACTTTATTAGTTACACTTCTTTTCCCCTTTTGTTCAGGTTTGAATTGTTGACATGTAGTTTTTTTTCCTTCATTCTGTTAAGGTGATATATTACATAATTGGTGTTCTTATATTGAACCAACCTTGCACATCAGGGTTAAATCCCACTTCATCATGGTGTTTAATTATTTTAATATCCACCTGGATTGGGTTTTTAGAATTTTGGTGAGAATTTGTGCATACATACTCAAAAGAGATATTGGTCTGTAGTTTTCTTTTCTTATGGCATCTTTATACATCTTTGGTATGAGGGTGATGTTGACCACATAAATGAGTCAGGGGATGTTTGTTCTTCTTTCATTCTTTGGAACTTTGTCAACAGAATTGGAGTTGTGTTCTTGCAATGTTTGCACAATTTCCTCTGTGAAGCCATCTGATACTGGGCTTCTCATTATTGGGTGGTCTTTTATTACTGATTCAATCTCTTTACTAGTAATTTATTTGTTGAGATCTTCTATTTCCTCATGAATCAATGTAGATCACCTGAATATTTCTCTAAGAATTTGTCCATTTTATCTAGTTATCTAATTTGTTGGCATGAAGTGGTTCATAATATCCTCTTATAGTCCTTTTCTTTCAATGGGGTCAGTAATAATGTCCCTTTTTCATTACTGGTTTTTGCTATTTGCATCCTCTCTCTTTTTTCTTTGACAGTCCTAGCTAATTGTCAATTTTATTGATCTTTTCAAAGACCCAACTATTAATTTGTTGATTCTCTGTTGTTTTTCTATTTTATTTATCTCTGATCTAAACTTGTTATTTCCTTTCTTCTTCTTCTCACTTTAGGTTTAAATTGCTCTTCTTTATCTAGTTCTTCAGGCTTTGTATTTAGATCTCTGATTTGACGTTCCTATCCTTTTATTATGTAAGCATTTAGAGTGATAAATATTCCTCTAAGTCCTTCCCTTGCTGCATCCCATAGGTTTCAGTATGTTGTATTTTTATTTTAACTTGCCTCAAGACAGCTCTTAATTTCATTGGTGATTTCCTTTTTAACCTAATGTTTTTTAAGGACATGATGTTTAATGTTCACATATTTGTGAACTTTTTTTCTTTCTCTTTTACTGATTTATACTTCTGTTCTGTTGTGGTCAGAGTATACATAGTGTATAATTTCTATATTATTTATTGAGACTTGTTTTGTGAACCAACTTATGTTCTGTCCTGACAAATATTCCATGTGCACTTAAGAAGAGTGTGTATTCTATTTCATTAGTTGCAGCGTTCTAAATATGTCTTTTAGGTCTATTTAGTGTATGTATTAGCTAGGGTTTTCTAGAGAAACAGAATCAGCAGGAAATATCTGTAAATATAAAATTTATAAAGTTGTCTTATGCAGCTATGGGAATGTAGAGTCCCACGTCTGTAGGGCAGGTCATCAGCTGACAGCCCTGATGAAGGTCTTCAATGAATCTCAGGAGAGGCTGGCTAGGCAACCATAGGAATGTAAGAGTCCAAGATCTTTAGGGCAGGCCACAAGCTGACAGCTCCAGTGAAAGTCCTCAATGAACTCTCTCAGGAAAGGCTGGCTGGTTGAAGCAGGAAGAGTCATTGTCTCTTCTGAGTTCTCCTTAAAAGCCTCCAAATGATTAGATTAAGCATCACTCATTGCAGAAGACACTCCCAATCAGGTGTGTATGCCACCAACATGGTCTTGATTTAAGTCCATGAAATGTCATCATAGCAACAGACAGGCCAGCACTTGCCTGAACAGACAACCAGGCACCACCACCTGGCCAAGTTGACACACGAATCTGACCATGACAGTGTATCATTCAAGTCTTATATTTTTTTAGTGACCTTCTTACTAGAGGTTCTATCAATTATTGAGAGTGGTGTGTTAAAATTTCCTTCTAATTATAGAACCATCAATTTCTCCCTTTTAGAATAACCATATTTCCTTCATATATTTTGGGGTTCTGCTGATAGATTCATGTATGTTTACAACTGTTACACCTTCCTGTTGAATTGTCCCCTTTATCAGTATAAAATACACATTTTCCCCTCATAACTGTTTTTGACTTAAAGTCTATTTTATCCAATAAAATTATAACAACCTTAGTTTTTTTGCTTACTATTTGCATAGTATATATGTTCCATCCTTTTACCTTCAACCTACTTGTATCCTTCATAAGAAGGTGAGTCTCTTGCAGTCAGCATATAGTTCTTTCATGCTTTTTTATCCATTCTTCCAATCTCTGATTTTTACTTAGAGAGTTCAATCCATTTATACTTCAAGTCACTAATGATAATACAGGGCTTTATTCTGCCATTTGGTATTTAGCCTTTGTATGTTTTATACCTTTTTTGTCCCTCAATTCTATTAATGCTTACTTTTATATTTATTTGCATTTTTGTTGTACCATATTGAGGGCCTTCAGATTTCTAGCTGGATATATTTTTCATCTATTATTCTTGTGGTTACTATGGGGTAAAACTTAACTTGCTAAATATATAACAATAATACTTGGCTTGAAACAACATTTACTTCAATAACATGCACATGTATATTTCCTATTCCCTTTCGTCCCCCAACCATTTTTTTGCATACTTGTTATCCCTTATTTCATTGTATATTGTGTGTCCACAAACAGAGATTTGTCATTACTTTTATGCACTTGCATTTTAACCCCTGTAGGAAATAAGAACAAGTGTTACATACCACATAATACAATACAATGATACTGGCATTCATACTTACCAAAATCATTACCTTTACTGGATTCCTATGCTTTCTTTTTGCTACTTTGAAACACCGTCTAGTGTCCTTTTCTTTCAGTGTGAAAAACTTCTTTAAGCATTCTTTGTAAGGCAAATCTAGCTGTGTTGAAATCCCTCAACATTGTTTATCTTATAATGACTTAATCTTCCCTTAATTCTTTTTGGGAGGTGCATGGTCTGGAAATAGAACCTGACTCTCACACATGGAAGGTGAGCATTCTTCTACTTATTTTTAGTGCAATTTTATTAAGATATATTTACAGGGCGGCTACCATGGCTCAGCAGGCAGAGCTCCGACCTGCTGTGCTGGAGGTCTGGAGTTCGATCCCTGGTGCCTCCTGCCCATATGCAAAATTAAAAAAAAAAAAGAAAAAAAGATATATTTACATACCATATAATCATCAAAGTGTACAATCAATAGTTCACACTATCATCATATAATTCATCACCACAGTCAATTTTTGACCATTTTCATTACTGCAAAAAAAATAATAAATAAATAAGAACACTCAAACCATCTCATACCCATTAAACCCATTAAATTTTAATATAATAAAATAATATATTTTTTATATATTTTTGTCTTTATTTTCTTACACATCTGTCCATACACTGGATAAAGGGAGTGTCAGTCACAAGGTTTTCACAATCATATGGTCAAATTGTGAAAGCAATATAGTTATAAAATCATCTTCAAGAACCAAGGCTACTGGATTACAATTCACGAGTTTTAGAATTTAACATCTGACTATTCTAATACACTGAAAACTGAACAAAGAGTATCTGTATAAGGTATAAGAATAACCTCCGGGATGACCTTTAGACACTATTTGAAATCTCTCAACCACTGAAAGTATTTTGTGTCATTTTTTTCCCTCTTTTTGGTCAAAAAGGCTTTCTCCATCCCACAATTCCAGGGAGATTTGCACTCCTGGGAGTAATGTCCTATGTAGAGAGGATGGAAGTGAGTTTACCTGTGGAGTTGACTTAGAGAGAGAGGCCACATCTGAACAATCAAAGAGTTCTCTGAGTGACTCTTAGGAAGAATTATAAGTAGGCTTAGCTTCTATTTGGCAGGAATAAGTTTCATATGGACAAGTCCCAAAAGAAAAGGCTTGGCCTATTAAGTTGATGGTCCCCAATGTTTGTAACAATATCAGGAATTCCCTAGTTGAAGAAGTTTAATATTTCCATTTTTTTCATTCTGTCCCTCAAGGGGACTTTGCAAATATTATTTTTTATTCTCTGTCCAGATTACTCTGGGATATATCAGAGCATTACACTAACCTGTACAATACCTTTATGAAATGGGATTTTGATTAAAACATGGCCTTTCTAGGGGGCATACATCCCTTTAAACCAGCGCAGATACTATGAACAACTATATGCCAACAAACTAGATAGATGAGATTGACAAATTCCTAGAGACATGCAAACAACCTAGAGTGACTCAGGAAGAAATACAAGATCTCAACAAACCAATCGCAAAGAAAGAGATTCAAACAGTCATAAAAAAAGTCTTCCTACAAAGAAACACCCAGGGCAGATGGCTTCACAGGGGAATTTTATCAAACATTCCAGAAAGAACAGACACCAGTCCTGCTCAAACATTTCCAAAAAAATTTAATAAAAAGGAACTCTACTTAACTCATTTTATGATGCTAATATCATTTTAATACCCAAACTGAGTAAAGATGCTATAAGAAAGAAAAACTACAACCCAATCTCCCTAATGAACATAGATGCAAAAATTCTCAAGAAAATATTAGCAAATCAAATCCAACAGCACATTAAAGAATTATACACCATGGCCGACCAAGTGGGGTTTATACCAGAAATGTAAGGATAGTTCAACACAAGAAAATCAATTAATGCAATACAGCACATTAACAAATCAAAAGGGAAAAATCATGTGATTATCTCAATTGATGCTGAAAAAGCATTCAACAAAATTCAACATCCCTTTCTGATAAAACAAACCAAAAGTTAGGAATCAAAGGTAACTACCTCAATATTATAAAGGGAATATATGAAAAACAGTTAGCCAGCATTGTACTCAATGGAGAGAGAATGAAAGCTTTCCCCTTAAGTTCAGGAAAAAAACAAGGATGCCCACTGTTACTACTATTATTTAAGATTGTGTTAGAAGTTCTAGCTAGAGCAATCAGGCAGGGCAAAGAAATAAAAGGCATCCAAATAAGAAAGTTAGAACTGAAACTCTCATTATTTACAGATTATCTGATACCATATTTTGAAGATCCTGAGAAATCTACAGCAAAGCTACTTGAGCTAATAAACAAATCCAGCAAGGTGGCGGTATATAAAATTAATGGGCAAAAATCAGGAACATTTCTATACACAAGCAATGACCTAGTGAGGAGTCAGTTAGGAAAAACCTTCATTCAAAATAGCAACTAAAAGAGTCAAATACTTAAGAATGAACTTAACTAGGGATGTAAAGCACTTGTACACAGAAAACTGCATAACATTACTAAAAGAAATCAAAGGAGATGTAAATAGATGGAAAGATAGTCCCTGCTCATGGATTGGAAGGCCAAATATACTTAAGATGTCAATTCTCCCCAAATTGATCTACGGACTCAACAAAGTACCAATGAAAATTCCAACAACCTATTTTGGAGATTTGGAAAAGCTAATTACTGAATTCATCTGGAAGGGAAATAGACCCCGAATAGCTAAAAGCATCCTAAAAAAGAAGAACAACGTGAGTGGATTAACACTCACTGACTTTAAAACATATTATGAAGCCATAGCGGTCAAAACAGCATGGTATTGGCACAAAGACAAAAACATTGACCAATGGAATCAAATGGAGAGTGCAGGAATAGACCACCAAATCTATGGTCAACTGATTTTTGACAAGGACCCAAATCCTTGGAACTGGGACAAAATAGTCTTTTCAATTATTGGGCATGGAAGAACTGAATATCAATAGTCAAGAGAACAACAGAGGACCCCTATCTTACACCCTACACAAAAATTAACTCAAAGTGGATCAAACACCTAAATATAAGAACTAGCACCATAAAGCTTCTAGAAGAAAATGGTAGGGAAACATATTCAAGGCCTAGTAATAAGAGGTAGCTTCCTAAACTTTACATTGAAAGCACAGGCTACAAAAGAAAAAATAGATAAAAAATAAGAATTCCTCAAAATCAAATGCTTCTGCACCTCAAAAGACATTATCAGTACCGTGAAAAGGCAGCCAACTCAATGGGAGAAAATGTTTGGAAATCACATGTTGAACAAAGGTTTGATTACAAAAGAAATCATACAACTCAACAACAAAAGAACAAACAACCCAATTATAAAATGGGCTTAAGATATAGAGCAAATACAGATGGCTCAAAAGCACATGAAGAGATGCTCATTTTCATTAGCTAGAAGGAAAATGCAGATCAAGACTATAATGAGATACCACCTCACACTTTTAAGAGTGGCTGCTATCAAACAAACAGGAAACTATAAATTTTAGAGAGAATGTGGAGAAACTCGACACTTATGCACTGCTGGTGGGAATGTATAATGGTGCAGCCTCTATGGAAGACTGATGTTTCCTTAGGAAACTAAATATCGAGTTGCCCTATGACACAGCACTAGCACTACTTGGTATATAACCAGAAGAGCTGAAAGCAATGACACAAGCACATTTGTGCACCAATATTCATAGCAGCATTATTCAGAATCACCAAAATGGAAACAAACCAAATGCCCATCAACAAATGAGTGAACCAACAAAATGTGATATGTACATATGGTGGAATATTATGCAGCAGTAAGACAAAATGACATCCTGAAGAATGTGATAAGATGGATGAACCTTGAGGACATAATACTGAGTGAAATTAGCCAGACACAAAAGGATAGATACTGCATGAGTATACTTTTATGACCAGCATAAAGGTTTAATCAGAAGCTTATAATACAGAATATTGGGGGCTTAGAGATACATTGAAACTAGAGTTAGGTGAACCATTTGCTGATGAGGTTGAACTCCAGTGTAAGGGAATAGATAGGAGCGAAGGTGATTCTCTAGTGGGTCTAGAAGTAATATTACCATATTGAAGATGAACAAGACTGAAAGGGGTTGAATAGATATACATGTCCCACTGATTCACACTAGAAATATGAATTAGTTCTCATAAGAATTATGTCAAAGATGTGATTCTTGCATAAAGAGTGTTCAAGTCCAGGGTACAGGAGGAAAACCACTATTGTATCCTATGAGCTATGTTCAGAAGGAAGCCATTAGCAGTACCACAGCAACAGCAGAGGTAAATAATGGGGTGAGGGACAAGAGTTAAGAGTAGGTTTAGATTTCCTATTTGGTGAGGTTGTGTTTATTGGCTTTCTTTCTCCTTGGAACAATAAAAATATCTAAAATTTATAGTGTTGATGGACTGTGGACTTTGAGCCTTCTACATGATGCCTGATGAATACAGGTGGCTGAAGGATACAATGACAGAAGAGTAGATTGGTGAATGATGGTGTATACTTATGAATAAAAGTTGTGCTGCTACAAAAAGGAACAAAGTCATCAGGCATGCAACGTGAATGAACATGTGGGACACTTGGTGAGACAAAATCAGCCAGAAATAAAAGAACAAGAATGGTATGGTCACCTTATAAGAAAACAGGGGCCTAGATTGTAAGCTTTTAGAGCAGACCCATTAAGCCCAGAGTGGTGATTAATATTTCTGGATTTTGAGAGGCTGTTATATATATATATTAAAAACCTGATATATAGAGATAAGAATGAAGCCAAACAGGTTGGTTTTAAGGTAATTCAGAACATAGGGGTAAGGAAGACAGTGTTCATATTTTAGAACCACACATACTCTTTGAGACCAATGGAAGAATGGTTTATTTGGTTTGAAACTGAAATTTTCTGTAGTCCATAATCTAATTCTACTTATCTGTATAGCTCATTTGAACAATTGAAACACAGGGAGCACAAAATAAGAAAGAGGACTTTTAATACTTATAGATTATTGTAATACCTAGAAACATCCTAGAGTATACTAAACAGATAATCAAAAAGTATTGGCAAAGTCCCCCGAGGGAGGGGAGAAAAAATAGGGATGTATTAAACCTTACCATTAGGGAATCCTCTGATACTTTGTCAAACTTTAGGGATACCCAATTCAATAGGCCATGCCCTCGATCCGGAGGCTTTCTCTTTTTAAGCTTATGTAGGTAGCGGAGAAGTTTAGACTACTTATAGACATGCCTAAGCATTACTTCTGGAGGACTTCTATTTTTGCTCAGATGTGGCCTCACTCTAAGTCCAAGTCTGCAAGTGAAATCATTACCCTTCCCCCTATATGGGACATGACATCCAGAGGTGAAAATCTCCCTGATGACATGGGAGATGACTCCCAGGGATGAATCCAGACACTTCCAATATCAAAAAGTTAAAATTGCAATAGCCCAAACAACCCTAAAGAGAGATATGGAAAGATTAAAGGTAATAGTGAAGTTATACATAGAAGATAGGATTTAACAAATGAAGATGAATGCTGAATCATTAAATGGATATCTTTTTTAGTCTGTGGTATTTTAGAGCAGTAGAAGCAGTAGCCTAAAATTGTGAAATTGCAACCCAAGCCAAAGTCTGAAATATATTCTACAACTAATTGTGATGTTGTGCTTTGAAATTTATAACTTTTTTGTATATATGTTATTTTTCACAAAAAAAAGGAAAAAAGCCGATTGTCATGATAAAACATATTGAAGCCCTCTAGCCTCCTATATTCTGGAGCAGCTAGATGGAAAAACATGTGAGAGTCGTATGGTAACCCATGACAAACTCTGTGATCTGTCCTGTAACTACCTGTTAAATAGTGCTTTGAAAACTACTCCTTTTATATTTCTTTGCTTTGTATATATGTTATATACAATAAAGAAGTTAAAAAAATTCACCATTATATTCTGCTAATTGTATGCTTATATGAGGCAAGCCTCTGGGTGATAATATTTTTGACACCTTTGTGCAGTTTTGTGCAACTGAGAGGTATAATGATGCTGGCTGGTTGTTTTTAGATACACTGGATTCAGTGATGAAGGAAAGGGATGAACTTAAGGCTTCAAGTTTGCACCTTAAGCACCATATTAATAATGTAAAAGTTTCCATGTGTGCCCTGAAAGAAAATTCTATTTCCTATGGTTGCAGACTTGAGATCTCTGAAAACCAGACACAAAGTCGTATTGTGTGAGTAGCAGATTTATAACATAAACTAAAATCTCAATCTTGTAGGGTGTCTGCTGTTAGAGTGAGGATTTTGATTGGAAAAGAATGGAAATCTGAAACTGGGGATCATTATATGTGGTTTAACAATGATGGCGATCAGGAGATGGACTCCCTGGAATCTGCTAACACTTTGTTAGATAGGCCTGAAAGGAATGCCATGAGGAAACAGCTTCCAGGTCTCTGGTCTCCCCAGAGGATTCTTCCATCCAACCTCCACCTAACAAAATTAACCCTTTAGTACCTGCTAACCCTTTAACCACCTCACCTGGGGAAAGAGCTCTCACTCCTCTGTCTGGAGTGACTAATCCTGAATCAACAGATGAAATTGCAACAGAATGTCCTGAGGTAATTGTCTCAAAAGATACCTCTATTCCTTTTCATGACCCACCCCCACCACCCGTCTTTTATTCAAGGTCTATAACTAGACTGAAGTCTCAACAGGCCCCAAAAGGTAAGATACAAAGTGTGATTGATGAGGAGGTACACTACACTCCAAAATAACTGCATGAGTTTTCTAATCTATGTAGACAGAAATGAAGGGAATATGTGTGGGTATGGATATTAAGAGTGTGAGACAATGGTGGAAGGAATATAAAGTTGGATCAAGCTGAATTTATTGATATGAGCCCAATAAGCAGAGATTATGCATTCAATGTTGTAGCCTGAGGGGTTATAAAGGGCATTAACAGTTTGTGTGGATGGTTGGCTGAAATGTGGATCCAAAGGTGGCCAATGTTACCTGAGGTTGAAATGCCAGAACTGGTAAAATGTAGATGAGGGGATCCAAAGGCTTAGAGACTTGAGAATGTCATAATGGATTTATCATGGAACACCTGCTAACATAACCCAGGGAATGTACAGAGGACACATCTTTCACCAGAACCTTGAGAAATCAATTCTTGAAACAAGCTCCATCATCCCTGAGGAGCTCCATAGTTATCCTTCTATGTAGGTCAGACACTACTGTAGAAACTACTGTCACTGAGCTGAAGTCGTTAAACACAATGGAGATGATCAGATCCTGGGTTGACAGAAGCCATGTAGTGACAATTAATCACCACAGACAAGGTGGGCATGGCCACCATAATGGAAAGCAGATATAAAACAGCAAGCAAAATAATCTGATTCAAAGAGACTTGTGGCATTGGCTAGTATATCATGGGGTACCTAGAATTAAAATACATGGGCAGTCTATTAAATTCTTCTTGAGCTGTATAAGCAGTAGAATTCTAGGTCAAGTGAACAGAAGTCTAACTTGAATTACAAAAACAGAGAGTCATGGTTCCTTAATCAATTCCCAGACTTGAGACAGTTTATATCTGCAGAGACCCTCTAATGAGGATCTCTGTACCCTTGAAGAAGGACAATTTTATACTACACAAAATTTATTTCACTAACCTTCCTCCTAGCCTTCCCAAAGGAGACATATGGCATTTTATCAGGGTAACTGTGAACTGAGGAAAAGGAAATAATCAAATATTTTGAGTGTTATTAGACAGTAGCTTAAAAGGGACACTAATTCCAGGAGACCCAAAATGACACTCTGTTCCACCAGTCAGAGTACGAGCTTATGGAGGTCTGGTAATCAATGAAGTTTTAGCTCAGGTCCATCTCACAGCAGGTCCAATAGGTCCCTGGACTCATTCTTTGGTCATTTTCCCAGCTTCAGGATGCATAACTGGAATTGGCATGCCCAGCAACTAGCAGAATCCCCACATTGGTTTCCTGACCCATGATGTGAGGGCTATTATGGTAGGAGTCACCATGTGGAAGCCTCTAGAATTGCCCTTACTTAGCAGAATAGTGAATTAGAAGCAATATTGTATTCCTGGAGTAATTGCAGAGATTAGCGCCGCTCTTAAGGACTTGGAAAATGTAAGTGTGGTGATTCCCAATACATTCCCATTCTAATCTCCTATCTGGCCTGTGAAGAAAACAGATGGGTCTTGGTGGATGACAGTAGATTATCATAAAATTAACCAAGTGGTAACTCCAATTGCAGCTGCTGTTCCAGACGAGGTACCATTGCTTGAGTGAATCAGAACATCATCTGGTACCTGGTATGCAGCTATTGATTTGAAAAATGCTTTTATCTCAATAGCTGCCAGTAAGGACCACCATAAACTGCTTCCATTCAACTGGCAAGGCTATCACTATTCCTTCACTGTCCTGCCTCAGGGGTATATCAACTCTTCAGCCCTATATCACAATTTTATCCTCAAGGATCTTGATAATTTCTCCCTCACACAAGACATCACATGGTCCACTATATTGATGATATGCTGTTTGGTTCTAGTGAGCAAGAAGTAGCAACTACTCTAGACTATTAATTGGTAAGGCATTTGTGTGTTAGATGATGGATGATAAATCCAACAAAATAAAGGGGCTCTCCACCTCAGTGAAATGCCTAGGTGTCCAGTGGTATGCGACATGTTGAGATATCCCTAATAAGGTGAAGGATAAGCAATTGCATCTGGCCCTTCCTACAACCAAAAACAAGGATGTTTTGGCCCCTTTGGATTTTGGAGACAACATATTTCTCATCTGGGTGTGCTACCCTGGCCCTTTCACCAAGTGAACACAAAAGCTGCTAGTTTGGAACATGAACCAGAACAAGAGGAGGCTCTGCAGCTTGTCCAAGGTGCTGAGCAAACTGCTCTGATGCTTGGACCATATGATCCAGGAGATGGAATGGTGTTGGAATTGTAAATGGCAAATTGGAATGCTGTTGGAGCCTTTGCCAGACCCCTATATGAGAATCACAATGCATATACTTTTGGAACAAAGCCTTACCATCCACTGCAAATAACTACTCTCCTTTTGAGAAACAGCTTTTAACCTGCTACTGGGCTTAGTAGAGACTGAATATTTAACCATGGACCACTAAGTTACAATGAGACCTGAGTTGCCTGTCATGAGTTGGGTGTTGTCTGCCCACCAAGCCATAAAGTTAGGCATGCACAGCAGCACTTCATCATAAAATGGAAATGGTATATTAGATATAGGATTGAGCACGTCTTGAAGGCACAAGTAAGTTACATGAAGATATGGCCCAAATATCCATGGCCCCCACTCCTGTTATATTACCTTCTCTTTACCAGATCAGAGCTAAGTTCTTTTGGGGTATTCCTTACAGTCAGTTGACTGAGGAAGAGAAAACTTAGGCCTGATTTACAGATGGCTCCACATGATATGCAGGGACCATCCAGAAGTGGACAGCTGCAGAACTAAAACCCCATTCTAGGATGTCCTAAAAAGACAGTGGTGAGGGTAAATCCTCCCAGTGGGCAGAACTTTGAACAGTGCACCTGGTTTTCATTTTTCTTGGAAGAAGAACTGGCCTGAGGTGCATTTATATACTGAAATAATGGGCTTTTTCTAATGGTTTGGCTAGATAGTCAAGGATTTGGAAGGAGTATGATTGGAAAATTGATGACAAAGAGGTCTAGGGAAGAGTTATGTGAATAGACCTTCCTGAATAGGCAAAGAACATGAAAGTATTTTGCCCCATGTGAATGCTCTCCAGAGGGTGACTTCAGCAGAAGGATGATTTAATAATCCTTTGAAAGAGGAAGCATTTTGGAAAAAACTTTAGAGCCATGAGACCCATAAGAGCCTATGCAGCCGAGAGATCTTTGGATATGAGGAAGGAAAACACCTCTGGGGGAGCTTCATGAAATAAGAAGCCTGGAGAAAAAGCTAGAAGATGTTGTCATGTTTGCCATATGCCTTACCAGTTGAGAGGGAAACCCTGAAAATCATTGCCCTTTCTTGAATGAAGGTAAACTCTTGTTGGTGCCTTAATTTGGACATTTTTATAGACTTGTTTTAATTTAGACATTTTCATGGCATTAGAATTGTAAGCATGCAATTTAATAAATTCCCTCTTTTAAAAGATGTTTTGTTTTTGGTCTATCACATTCTGGCAGCTTACAAGCTAGAACAGTATTCTACACAGCATTGCTTCTCATCAAGGAACCCACTTCACAGCAAATGAGGTGTGGGTATAGGTACATCCTCATGGAATTTTCTGGCCTTACCATTTTTTTCCATCATTCAGAGGGAGATGTTTGTAGAAAAGTGGAATAGCATTTTGAAGAACCAATTACGGTGTCAACTAGGTGGAATACTTTGCAGGGCTGAGGCAATGTATTGCAGGAGGCTGTGTAAATTCTTAATCAGAATCCACTCTATGGTGTTGTTTCTCCCATAGCCAGCATTCATGGGTCCAGGAATGAAGGGTTAGAAATGAGAGTGAGGCTAATCAATATCACCCCTCATGATCCACTAGAAAAAATGTGTGCCTCATGTCCCCTGAATCAACAGGCATGAAAGGGGATTACTGTTTTGTTTGAGGTGATTGATCCTGACTATTAAGGGGAAATAGGACTACTATCACACAATGGAGGTAAAGTATTGTTTTCCCAGCCTACAGGAGATTCCCTAGAGCATCTCAGTTCTATCATGCCCTGTGAGTAAAGTCAATGGAAAACTGCAACAACCCAATCCAGGCATGTTTACCAATAGCCTAGAAAGTTCAGGAACAAAAGTCTGCATCACTCCACCTGGCAAAGAACCATAGCCACCTGATAAAGAACCATCACCTGAGGGTAAAGGAAACATGGAATGAGTATTAGAAGGCAGTGATAAATATTAACTATGATTATGTGACCAGTTAACGAAATGAGGACTGTGATTTTATGAATATTTCCTCCTTGTTTTGTTATATATATGTTTGCATTTGCAGTTAAGCAAATATCTTGTTTTCCTCTTATCACATGACATAATTTGTATTGTTTATGATATAGTATTGAAGTCATAGGATATGAAATTTAAGAGTGAATGTTATCTAAGGACTGGCACCCTATTCTGGAGAGATGTAGTGCATTTCTGGTTGTATGCAGGACAGTTGAGTACTGTTAGGTGAAACATATGTCTATTATTGTGTCCTATTAGGAAATTAGGTGTGTTTAAAGGTGATGTGTATAGCTGCCAGATTGGCAATGGTTGGACTGTGATGGTTAGGTTCTGGTGTAAACTTGACCAAGTGATGAGGCCCAGTTGTTTGGTTAGGCAAGCACTGGCTTGTCCATTGCTACAAGGATATTTTGGGGCTTGTTGATAAACCAGAAAGCTGGTTTATTAAGTCATCAATCAGTTGATTACATCTGTGGTGATTACATTTGTGACCAACTAAGGCACATCTCCCACAGTGAGATATTCTAATCAGTTGAAGGCTTTTAAGGAAGAAGAGAGACACTTTTCACTGCTTCTCCAGCCAGCAATCCTGTTCTGGGGAGTTCATCCAGATCCTTAATCAGAGTCACTACTTTCATAGTCTGCTGTATGGATTTTGGACTCTTCCATTCCCATGGTTGCATGAGACACATTAAATTTATAAATCTAATATTTACAGATCTCTCCAGTTGGTTCTGTTTCTGTAGACAATCCTAATACAAGTATATACACACAAATGAGCATTTATACACTGGTGTTTATTACAGCACTATTCACAATTTAGAATAGATGGAGGTTGCCTAAGGAAACATCGAACATCTACTAAAGAATGGAATGGGGACCCGTTGTGCATACATACATTGAAATACTGAACAAGAAGAATGATGTTATGAGACTTGCAGCTAGGTGAATGAACTTTGAGGCCAACATGTTGAGTGAAATAAGACAGAAACAAAAAGACAAATATTATAAAGCCTTAACTATATTGACTAACTATAATGTACAAATACTGAGAATTGAATTCAAGAGCATAGGTTATCAGGGAAAGGCCTATTGTAAAGTTTCCTAGATTGTAAACTCTTACAATAGTCACATTTATTTCTGAGTTGTAATGGTTATTTCTAAATTCTAGGATGCTGAGCTCTCTGTTTATAACCTGGTCATTCCCTTGAACTTTGGGTATATGAGTGACACATGAGATTCAGAGCTAAAGTTCTGCAGCTATGAAAGTCAGCATTGCCCAATACAGCAACTGTTTTAAAGGCTGAATAAGTGATCAGACTTCAATTATAGATTATGAATGAAGTTGATCTGGTAAGGATTAAGATAAATCAAGCTAAAAGGTAAAGATTTTTTTATCGACTGTGTTTTAAACTTCAACTTCTGTGTGAGAGCAAAGGAAAAGATGTTTATTTGGTGCAAAATTTATATTTTCTGCAGCATACTAATTTAACTTGTATGCTCAATTTATTTGAACACCGTAATTATATAGAACCTTGAATAGAGAGTGAGATCCTGTTCATTTATACAGGTTAGTGTGATGTTTCAATACATACCATAGTAATATGGGCAGGAAAAAAAGATATTTGTAAAGTCCCCTTGAGAGACTTGGAGAAAGTGTGGAAATATTAATCTTTCCCACCTGGGGAATTCCTGATTTCTCATAAATATTGGGGACTACCTGTTTACTAGTCCAAGCCCTCAATCTTGGGTCTTGCACTAATGGAATATTTTCTTGCAATGGAGAAGCTAAGCCTACTTATAATTATGCCTAAGCATCACCCCCAGAGACCCTATTTAATTGCTCATATGTGACCTCTCTCTCTATAAGCCACCTCTGCAGGTAAACACACTGCTGCTGTAGATGTGACATGACTCCCAGGTGTGTAAATCTTCCTGGAAACTTGGGAGATGGCTCCTGGGTATGACCTGGCCCTGTGTGGAATTTGGAAAACTTTCTTGAACAAAAGGGAGAACAGAAATGAAATAAAATAAAGTGTCAGTTGTTGAGACATTTCAAATGAAGTCAAGAGGACAATCTGGAGGTTATTCTCATGCATTATATAGCTATTCCTTTTAGTTTTTAGTGTATTAGAATAACTAGGAGGAAATCCCTGCAACTATTGAACTCTAATCCAGTAGCCTTAATTCTTTAAGATGATTGTATAACCATATAGTTTTTGGTGTGTGATTGTGTGATTGTGAATCACTTTTGACTGACACTCCCTTTATCCAGTGTATGACAGATAAGTAATAAAATAAAGACAGAAAAAATAAATAATAGTGGGGGATAAGGATATTGGATGTTCTTGGTTTTCTTTTTTTTATTAATATCTTATTCTTATTTTTTTTTAGGAGTAATGATTGAGTACTCCAAAATCACGCAATATTTGTGGTATTGTGGCAAAAACTCACAAAGGAGTACCACAAAAATTGATTGTGGTAATGAATTCACAACTATATCATGATACTTGAACCATTGTTTGTACATTTTGGATGATTATATGGTCTGTGAACATATCTTCATAAAATTGCATTAAAAATGTACATGGTCTCTGTTTGGAATGATGGAAATGTTTTGATAATGGAATTGATGATGATAGCAGTACATTGAGTGGTTAATTTACAGCCCTAAAATATATATCAGAATGTAGTTAAAAGGGGAAATGTTAGGTTGTATATATGATAACAAAATACAATTTTTAAAAAAATCCATGAAACTACACTACACAGTGAACTCAAAGGTAAGCCATGGGATTTAATAGCACAATTATAAAACTGTTTTCATCAATTGTAACAAATGTTGCAATTATAGCAATTCAAGGTGTTAATAATATGGTAGTACATGGGAATCCTGTATTTTGTGCATGATTGTCCTGTAAAATTACAACTTTTCTAATAAAGAAATAAATAGCAGCTTTCTGTGTCACTCAATAAAGGGGCCAATGTAGCACACCTAAATGAAGGATATGTTGCCTCCAAAATCCAAAACATATAACTAGGCATTGTGCCACGTTTTGGTTGTACAAGTGCCTCGATGCAAAATCTTATCCTTTAACTTAAAAGGGTTGTCTCCACATACCCCAAACCATTTGAAGCCTAGAATTTCACTGAAGTGTAAGTCCCCTGAGTTTTTATGGGCTTATCTCCTATATTCTGTTGTGCAAATGTCTTATCAATAAATTTAGAGTAGTGGCTACTTCTTCTGAAGGACAAGTGTGATCTCTTGTGGAAGGGAAAACCAATTAATGTCCTTGTGGAATAGATTATTATGTTGGGCTGGAGAGCAGTTATATTCATGAGGTAGAAAAGTTAGTTGCACTGCTGGCTTTGCCAGCTGAAAAAAAGTTTTCTGTTGGTCTTTACTAAAAGACTGAGAGAAAAATGCATTTGCCAGACCAGTGTCTGTATACCAGACACCAAGGCATATTTTCATTTGTTCAAGCAATGATACCACATCTGGAAAAACAGCTGTGATTGGAGTCACGACATGGTTTGGTTTATGATAATCCACTGTCATACTCCTAGATCCATCTGTTTTCTTCATAGACCAAATAGTGAAGTTGAATAGGGGAGTGGTGGGAGTCACCACCTCTGTATCCGTCAAGTCTTGATGGTGGCACTAATAGGTGTAATCTCTCCAGGAATATGATATTGCTTTTGGTTTACTATTTCCCTAGGTACAGACAGTTCTAGTGGACCTCAATCCAAAGATTAGGAAACCCATATCAGAATTCTGCCAGTTGCTGAGTATGTTTATTCCAATTATGCCTTCTGGACTGGAATAATTATGACAGAATGGGTTTGGAGGATACAGTGGATTGAATGTGAGAAGGGACTAAGCTAAAATCCCATCAATTTCTATTAGCCCCTGCCCTGACTTGTGGACCACAATGATAGTTTGGGTCCCCCAGAATTAATATTTGTTCAGAGCCAGGGTCTAGTAATTCTTTAAGTGTCTGATCATTTCCTTTTTTCCTATGCACAGTTACCCTGATAATAAGTGGCTGGTCTCTGTAGGAAGTCTGGGAGAAAGAACAATATAAACATTTTACATGTTTGTAATAGTAGCACCCCACTTCCCAGTACCAACCAATGTAATAGATTGGTAGATGTTATGGCAAATATCACACAGTGGGTTGGTTTAAACAATAGGAATTTATTGTTTCATGGTTTTGGAGGCTAGAAGTCTTGCTTCTTCCTGGGGTTAGTAGCTTCCTCTCAGGGTACATAACTCAATTTACCACAGTTCACCAAGTTTTGCTTCCACTCCAAAGAGGGGAGGGATCTATACCCAGCATTTGGGGTGAACCTGCCTGATGCACCACATGTTTGAAAAGTTGGGGCTACTGTTCCATCAGGGCCAGTAGACAGAGCATATACCCACTGATGACTCTCAGATCTTGAAATCTAATGGAGATTGTCCTGAGCTTTGGAATTGTTGGATCCCTTGACTTGTTTTCTTCCAATTTCTCCCTCCTAGAATGGGACTATCTATCCTGTGCTTACCCCACAGTTGTAATTTGGAAAGAAATACCTTGTTTTCTACACTTCACATGTTTACAGACAGAGTGGAATTTTGCTTCAGGACAGACCATACCCATAACTGCTTTTCGTGAGACTTTGTACTAAATTGTAATTGAAATGACTTAAACATTTTGGGGTATTGGTAGGAGTGGATGCATTTTACTTGTGAAAAGAGCATGTCTTTTGGGGGTCCAAAGGACAAATTGTGTTTTTCTATCCCCATTTAAACATGTTGTTAACCCTAACCTACAATCCTGTTTGTGTGAACCCACTGTAAATAAGAACTATTGAGGATGTTCTTACTTAAAGTGTGCCCCAATTGAATTAGAGTGTGCCTTAATCTAAATTACTGAAGGTCTTATAACAAGAACCTTTCCCAGGGAGGAGGAAGAAGCAGAAAGTCAGTGAGAACCAAAAAAGAAGAATGGAGAGTAATAGCCAAGTCTGGTAAGGCACAGATGCAAGCCAAAGTACCACAAGGACTGCCATTAGCCAGCACTAGACACTACTGAGTTTGGGAATAAGCAAGCTCTGTAGCCTCTGAAATTGTGAGACAATAAATTCCCATTGTTTAAGCTAACTGAATATGTGGTATTTGTTATAGTAGCCTGACAAACTAAGACAATTTAACATTCAAATATCAAATTAATTCATGGACCACCTCACTAAAATAAAATAAAGCACTACATTCACATGATGATGTGAATAAATGCAGAAAAAGCATTTTACATAATCTAACATCCTTCTAAGATGAAAACAAATATTCAGTAAACTGATAATAGAAGGGTATGTGTTTAACCTGATGAACTTCATGAAAAAAACACAGTTAACACCATACTTATTGGTGAAAGAATAAATGCTCTTCCCTTAAGGTAGGTACAGCACAAGCATAAGCATATTGCCATTTCAATGAACATTGTACTAGAGATACTAATCAAAGCATTTAGGCAAGAAAAAATAATACTATCTCTATTTTCAAAGGACATGATCTTACATGCACAAAAATCCTAAGGAATTTTGAATACCTATTTGAAATAATTAGTAAGTTCAAAAAGTTGAACAAAAGACCAATATATAAAATTGATTACATTTCTACACACTATCAATGAACAATGAGAAAGTTGAATTAAGAGAACAATTCCCTTTATAAAATAGCATGACAAGAAATAGATTAAAATACTTAAAAGAAATTTACAAAATAAGTACAAAACAGTTACTCTGAAAATTAAAAAAACTCATTGAAAGAAATTGAAGAACACAAATAAAATAAGTGGAAATTTCCCATGTTCATGGAGCTGAAGATTTAATATGTTTAACATGGTGATAGGTCACAAATTGATTTACACACACAATACAGTCCTTGGCAAAATTCCAGATGACCTCTTTGAAAATACTGGCAAGTTCATCATAAAATTCACATGGACAAGCAAGGGATGTATAAAGCAAAAACAATCTTGGCAAAGAACAATGATGGAGGACTAATACTTACAGATTTCAAATCACTACTAAGCTGTAGTAATCAAGACTGTGTGGTATTGGAATAATAATAGACATATAGAGCAATGAAATAGAATGGACAGTTCAGAAACAAACCCTCACAATTGAATTTCACCTAGGCCACAATGATATTTCAATGGTGAAAGGATAATATTTTCAACAAATGGTGCTGGGACAACTGGATATCCTCAACAATTAATAAACTTGAACTTTTTATACCATGCAGAAAAATTAACTCAAAATGGTCCATAAGCCTTAATGTAGAAGATAAAGCTATAAAACTTTCATAAGAAAATATAGTAGTAAATTGTCATGAATCTGAGCTAGGTAGTCTTCTTATATGACACCAACACAAAAGTGCTGAAAATGAAATTGAAAAAAATTATATTTACAATAACATCAAAAAGAAAAATATACACAAAATACTTAGGGATAAATTTAACTGAGGGGTGAAATACCTGTAAATTGAAAACTACAAAACACTGTGGAAAGAAATTAAAGGTGAACTGAGTAAATGGAAAGACATATAGTGTTCATGTAAGGAAGAATTAACATTGTTAAAATCAGAAGCACTGCCAAAAGCAGTCTAAATAGTCAATGAAATCTTATTAAAAATTCAACTGCATTTTCTGAAGGAATGGGAAAATTGAACTTTAAGTTAATACAGATTAAATTAGTATAAATTAATATAGAATTGGAAGGGACCACAAATTGCCAAAACATTCCTTTTGAAGGAGAAAAAGAAAGTTGGAGGACTCACACTTCCCCATTTCAAAATTTACTACAAAGCAATAGCAACCAATATAATGCATTGGCCTATAGATAGACACATATATCATTGGAATAGAATTGAGACTTCAATAATAAACACGTACATCTATGGACAACTGATTTTTTTATGATTTTTTTTTTTTTATGGTCAATTTATTTTTGAGAGGGTGCCAATACTATTAAATGGAGAAAGTACTGTATTTTCAAAAACTGAAACTGGATAAACTGGAAATCTCTATATAAATGAATGAAATTGTCTGCTGAACTCACACCATATCCAAAACTTAACTCAAAATGGATGGCAAAACAAAATGTAAAAGACAAAACTGTAAAACATAGAAGCAACTTTCATGACCATGGATTTTTTTTTCAATCTACTAAATTTATTTCAACATTTGTTCCCCCTATTATTTATTTATTTTTAATCCGTATGTTTTACTCTTCTGCTCATAACATAGATAAAAGAAGCATCAGACACAAGATTTTCACAATCACACAATCACATTGTGAAAGCCACATCATTACACAATCATCTTCAAGAAACATGGCTACTGGAACACAGATCTACATTTTCAGGCAGTTCCTTCCAGCCTCTCAGCTACACCTTAACTAAAAACATGATATCTATTTATTGCATAAGAATAACCTCCAGGATAACCCCTCGACTCTCTTTGGAATCTCTCAGCCATTGACACTTTATTTTGTCTCATTACTCTCTTTCCCCTTTCGGTCGAGAAGTTTTTCTCAATTCCTTGGTGCTAAGTACCAGCTTATTCTAGGATTTCTTTCCCATATTGCCAAGATGATCCACACTCCTAGGAGTCATGTCCCATATAGAGGAGGAGGAGGGCAGTGAGTTTGCTTGTCATGTGGGCTGAGAGAGAGAGAGAGAGAGAAGCCACATCTGAGCAACAAAAGAAGTTCTCTTGGGGGTGACTCTTAGGCCTAATTTTAAGTAGGTTAAGCATATCCTTTGTGGGATTAAGTTTCATATGAACAAGCCCCAAGATTGAGGGCTCAGCTTATTGCTCTGGTTATCCCCACTGCATGTGAGAATATCAAGAACTCTCCACTTGGGGAAGTTGAATTTATGCCCTTTCTCACCATTTCCCCAAGGGGACTTTGAAAATACTTTTTTATTCACTGTTCAAATTCTTCTGGGATTTATTGAGGCATCACTCTAGACAAACCTACAAAATCTCATGCCCTAGTCAAGGTTCCATGGACTTATGGTGTTCAATTAAGCTCTCCATGTAAGTTATATTAGGAAATGCACTAGTCAAAATATAAATTTTGTACCAGATAAACATTTTTTGCTTTAGTCTCACACATAAATTAAAGTTTTAAAATATCAATTACCATGTATTTTCAACACCGTGCAGTATTGACATAACTTTGTTCTTCCTCATGCAAAAACATTTTTAAATTTATACATTTAGTCACTATCATTATGTACTCTAGACATTCCTAGATTGTACCATCTAAGTCTTTATCATCTATCTTTCTTTCTGATTTCGTTTGTGGCCCCAGGCCTCCTCCCTCTATCTGTTTCACATTCAGCTTCATTCAGTGTTCTAGCATTATTGCGTTACAGTCAGGTAGTATTGTGCTATCTATTTCTGAATTTTTACAATCAGTCCCATTGCACAATCTGTATCCCATCAGTTCCAATTACCCAATATCTACCCTATTTCTATATCCTGATGACCTCTGTTCTTAACTGAAATTCTAAAAGTTCATTCACTAATGTTAGTTCATATCAGTGAGATCATACAGTATTTATCCTTTTGTTTCTGGCTAATCTCACTCAGTATAATGTTCTCAAGGTCAATCCATGTTGATACATACTTCATAACTTTATTCTGTCTTATAGCTGCATAATTTTCCATTCCACAGCTTGTTTAGTCACTCATCTGTTCATGAACATTTGGACTGTTTCCATCTCTTGGCATTTGCAAATAATGCTGCTATAAACATTGGTGTGCAAATGTCCATTTATGTCTTTGCCTTCATGTCCTCTGAGTAGATACCTAGCAATGGTATTGCCTGGTGATATGGCAATTCTATACTTAGCTTCCTGAGGAACCACAAAACTGCCTTCCACAGTGGTTGTATCATTTAACATTCCCACCAACAGTGGATAATTGTGCCTCTTTCTCCACATCCTGTCCAGCACTTGTAGTTTTCTGTTTCATTCGTGATGGCCATTTTGGTGGGTGTGAGATGATATCTTGTGGTTTTGATTTGCATTTCCCTACTAGGTAGGGAAGTTGAGCATTTTTTCATGTGCCTTTTGGTCATTTGTATTTCCTTTTCTGAGAAGTGTTTGTTCATGTCTTTTGCCCATTTTGTAATTGAGTTGTCTCTCTTTTTGTTGTTGAGTTGAACAATTTGTTTATATGTTCTATGACCATGGATTTTGAAATATCGTCTTAATATGACACCAAAAACAAAAGCAAAAAAAAAAAAAACAAATGCTAAATTGGATTTCATCAGCGTTAAAATATTTTACATTTAAAAGGACTCTCTCAGGAGAGTTAAAAGACAACCCAAAGAGTTGGAGCCTATATTTGCAAATTGGAGCATATATTTGCAAATTGTATATTGTATAAGGGTATAATGGTATAGTATCCAGAATATAAAAAGGCAATTAAAGAATTTTTAAAAGGAGCAGAGGGCTTGAATAGATATTTTGCCAAAGGAGATATATTAATGGCCATTAAGCACATGAAGAAAGGCTTAACATCATTTAGTCATCAGAAATTGCAAATCCAAACCACAATGAGATGTGACTTTACAAACACTATAAAAGCTATTCCCAAAAAGACAGATGATAACATGTATTGGGGAAGATGGGGAGAAATTGGAATCCTCATACGTTGTTGGGGGAAATGTAAAATGGTTCAGTCACTATAGAAAACAGTTTGGAAGTTCCTCAAATGCTAAACACTGTCTTACCATATGACCTCACAATTCCACTCCTAGATATATAGTCCAGAAATTGAAAACAGGTATTCAAAAAAATTGAATTCAAATGCTCATAAGAACAGTATTCACAATAGTCAAAAGGTGGAGGCAAACCAGACAGCCACCAAATGATGAATGGATAAACAAAATATGGTATAGACATACAATAGGATATTACTCAGCCATGAAAAGAATGACATATAAATATATGCTACAGAATTTATGTATTAAAGAAATTTATATTAAGTGAAATAAGTCAACCACAAAAGGTCACATTTTGTATGACTACAATATTATGAAATATCCAGAATAAACTAATCCATAGTGGCAGAAGGCAGATTAGTGGTTGTCAGGGGCTGAGTTTAGGGTGAAGGAGAGGCAGATGCATAATGAGTAGTAGTTTCCTTGGGGTGATAAAAAATTTTGCAACTGGAAAGAGAGTGCTGGTTACAAAATGAAATGTCACACTGGTCCACCAGTCAAAGTGGGAGCTTATAGAGGTCAGATGATCAATGGAGTTTTAGCTCAGGTCTGTCTCACATTGTGTCCATTTGGTCCCTGGACCCATACTGTAGTTACATCTCCAGTGTACATACACCAGAAATGAAATGGCTTTTATAAAGGGGATTTATTTGCTGGGCTTCTCTCTTGGCTTCTGGGTTCAAATGGCTTTACCCAAGGTAATTCCTTTCTGCATTTCCAAATGTCTGGTTCTGAGTGAGCTCTGAGCTCTGAGCTGCATTGTGCTGTGGTGTGCTGAGCTCCTTGGATTTGTGCTGAGTTGTTTCTCTTTTTTTCTGACTTCCCATTTTAACCTTCATTCATTGTAGAAGGCACTCCCCATAGCCAGCCACAGATATAATCAGCCACAGATGAAAGTTACATGCTATTGATTCATGTCCACAGCAACAGAACAACTGGGCACCATCACCTGGACAAGTTGACACCTGAACCTAACTACTACAAATATGAACTTCACACTTACTAGGATGGCTAGAATAAAATTTAAAATCTGATAATGCCAAGTGTTGGTGAGAATGTGAAGATATTGAAAATTTCATACATGCTGATGGTAATGTAAAATGGTATAATTGCTTTGGAAAGCCCTTTGGAAATTCCTCAAGTTTTATAAACATAGAATTATCATGGGATCCAACGATTCCAATCTTAGGTATGTACCCAGAGAAACGAAAAAAATAAGTCCACCCAAAAACTTGTGCATGATTTTTTATAGTAGCATTATTCATTGTAGTCAAAAAGGTAAAACAATTCAGTTGGCTATCAACTAATGAATGGATAAAATTTAGTATATTCATAGGATGGTATGTCATTCTGCAATAAAAATAAACACATTACTGATACTTGCTATAACGTGGAATGAACATTAAAAACATTATGCTAAGCAAAAGAAGCAGGTCACATTTGGCCACATTTTTTTATGATTCTATTTATAAGAATTGTCCAGAATATGCAGAATCTATGGAGAAAGAAAGTAGATAAGTGGTTGGCTTGTTGGGGGCAATTGGAAGTGACTTCTAAAGGGCACAGGCTTTCTTTTTGATTGATAATATTAAAAATGAGGTTGTGGTTATTGTTACTCAAATCTGTGGATAAAATAAAAACCACTGAATTCTTCACTTTAAATGAATAGATTTTAATGTCTATGAGTTATACCCAAAATTGCTGTTAGAAATGAAATGACTGTATCATCACTGATGTGGACTCTCTCTTTGTTTTATTGATCTATTTGTTTACCACTATGCATTAATCATACTTTCTTGTCAATAATTTTATTGTACATCTTGAAACCAATTGAAGTAAATTCTATAATTTCATTCTTCTTTAAAAACTTATTTGGCTATTCTAGATCCTCTTAACTGTCTATAAATTTTAGAATTAGTTTGTTATTTGGACAAAAAATTTCTGGGATTTTGATTGATACTGTATTGAATATAGATCTTTTAGAGTAAAACTGACTCAGCATTTTGGTAAAATTAACTTTTAAATTATACTGAGTCTTCTAATCCATGAACATGTGAATATGTCCATGACATAGCTCTTTAATTTTGCATAAGGATATTTTGTATATTTCAATGTAATTTATTCCCATACATGTGATTATTTTTATGCTATTGTAAGTGGTAATTTTTATCATTTTAAGCATTTTATGTTTTAATATTGTTTCTCAATTTTTATTGCAATAATATAGAAATACAATTGGATTTTCTTTATTTACCTTGTCTTTAGGACCATTGATAAAATAACTCATTAGTTCTAGCAATGGCTTTGTATATTTCTTAGACTTTTCTACATAATCAGTTGAGTCATTTACAAATAGAAACTTAGTTTGCAATATATACCTCTTATTTATTTTCCTTGTTTCATTTTATTGGGTAGGATTTCTCATAAAATGTTGAGTAAAATTTGTGAGAGGAGACATCCTAGCCTTGTTTTAGAAGTCAGGAAAGAAACTTTTAAGTTTCACCCTAAATATTACATTAGCAAGGGGTTTTCATAGATTCCCCTCATCAGATTGAGAAATCATCTTCTTATTCTTAGTTTGCAGAGATTTTTTATCTTTACATGGTGTAGAATATTTTTAATGCACCTTTCATTATCTATTCAGTTGATCAAATGATCATTCCACTTTATTCTGTGAATATGGTTAATTATATTTTTGTCATCACTCCAACAAGGCAGGATAGAATCCCACCCTAAATTTAGTTTGGGTAGTGAAATGGATGATGGCATGTGCACATTAAAAGGGCATGAGCTTTATTATTCACATAATGAAGCTTTCAGCAATTCAGGGATCTGTCAGGAAGATATGAAAATGGCTTAAGAGAACAGAGAAAGCAGGCTGTCTTGGGGATTTTATAGTGGGTAGAGGGTGAAGCCTGGTATGAGATCCCCACATATGGTTTTCATTTCCAGTGGCATTAATGGAGTGAGTACCTTGGGCATTCTTATCAGCTTGCCCAGATGTGAGACAGAAAAGTAAGAGAGAAGCATGAGGGTTAAGAGTTGTGAACAGGAGACTTCTGGAGAAGATGGTGAAGTAGAGAGCTCCAGGACTGAGCCCTCCAACCAAAACAACTACTAAACAGGCAGGAACTGTCTGAAACAACTATTTTGAAAGTCCAAAGACCAGAACAACACTATACAGCATCCAGGAATGAGAGGAAGGAAGAGGTAGATAAATAAGATTAAAGAACTGTAAATTGCTCTCTCTGCACAGTGCTGCCAGCACCCATCCAACACACACACACAGCAGGACACCAATAGGCCCAGCCCCTGGTTAGCTGCTGGTGACAGAAAGGGACATAAAAATCCTCTTCCCAAAGAACAGAAGTGAACATGACCCATCACTGACTACAGATTTGTTTAGTTAATTCTGATAACTGATTCCTAGCTTTGTGAGCAGCTATAGTTTCAACCCACCCAGACAAAGGTAAAAGCAGCCATTGTTTCAAACATCCCTGAACAGTGGCAGTGGTGAAAATTTAAAGATGGAGCTCTTTCTCAAACTTCAGGGGGCAGTTAGTTGAAGGGCTGAATTTATTGGGCAAGCCATGAAAGCTCAGTTTCAGGGGCCCATCAGAGAAGTTTTGTACCTTTTGCTGATCCCCATCCCAGGGAATGTTGGATCCATTCTGTGACCCCTTTGTAGGTTCCTGGACCTGATTTGAAATGTCTTCCCTGGTGTGAACCTTCACGCAGAATTTGCCTTCCAAAGAAAGGAAGCATAAAACATTGAAAAAGAAATAAAATTTATAGAGGTGGACAAGGTGGGAGAAATGCCTGGGAGAGGGAGGTTTGGGACAAAGGGGACAACCTAACTCCTTCGAACATGGAAACTACAAAACAACTAACAAGCAAAACCCAGGATGAGTCAGAAGCCCTTAAAGATAAGAGAAACTCTGCACACTGCCTTTGCATTAGGCAGAAGCTCCAGATAGGCAGGCTGAATCTCAGGAAAATTTTTGTCTTATAACAAGCTTGTTACAAAACCAAGAAACAGACACCCCAGAGTTAATATTGTAAAGCATTAAAATGTACAGTGTGCAACAGAAGAGCATAAGACAAAGAAACAGGAAATGAAGTTTCCTCCAAATGAAGAGGATAAAAATTCAGAAAATGCCAGTGGAGAAGATAATATGGACAAACCAAACAAAGCCTTTTAAGAATGACCTTGTAATGCTCAATCAGATGAGGAAATTACAAAGGAAAAGCTAAAGGATTTCAGGAAAATACTAGAATGAACAATATAAAAGTGTAAATAAAGAGATAGAAATTTTTAAAAGGAGTCAAAGAGAACTACTGCAGTTGCAGACCACAAAAACTGAAATGAAAATTGCCAAGATGGTTTGAAGAGTAGATTGGAGCTGGAAGAATAAATAACCAGAGCAATCAACAGAACAGTAGAAATGAGTCTGAGGAGCAGAAATGAAAAGAAATAATAATAGCAAAAATAACCTAAAACAACTATGGGACACCCTCAAGCATACCAAAATAGGAATTATTAAAGTCCCAGAATGATAAGAAAAAGTATAAGGTGAAAAAGGAATAACCAGAGAAATAATGACAAAGAACTTCCCATACTTAGCATAATATGTAAATATGCATATCCAAGAAGCTCAGAAAACATCAAAGAGGACAAACAGGAAGAAAACTAGTCACTGTCATGTATTGATTATGCTATCACATGCAAACTGCTAGGAGAGAGTTCTGAAAGCTGCAAGATGAAAGCAACACGCTGGTACAAGGAAGTCCCAAGTAGGTTGACTACCAATTTCTCATTAGAGACCATGGAAGCAAAAAGAGAGTGTGTTGAAATTCTTAATGTGCTGACAGAAAAGAACTGCTGGCTGAGAATTTTATATCTGGTGAGATTCCCTTTCAAAAATAATGAAGAGATTAAGACATTCACAGATAAAAGCAAACTAAACCCAAAATGAGCAGAAGGTAATGGGGAAAAAAAGCAAAGTTAAGAGTGGAGATAAATAAAATAGAAAGCAAAACAAAACAAAACAAAATAAAACCATACAGAGAATCAATAAAACCAAAAGTTGTTTCTTTGAAAAAACTAATAAAATCAAATCTTTAGATGGCTTGACCAATAGAAGAGAGAAGAAACAAATAATGAAAATCAGAAATTTAAAAAGTGCCATCACTACCAACTTGTGGAAATAAAAAGGACTACAAGAAGATATTATGAATAATAGTATGCAATATATTAGATAATCTAAATCAAATGGATAAATTCTTAGAAACAAGCTACCTACTTTGGTTCCAGAAGAATAAAAGACTTCAACAAACAAAATATTTGTAAATAGATTGAATCAGTGGTCAGAAACATCTCAAAAAAGAAAAGCCTAACACAAAATGGCTTCTCAAGGGAATTCTACCAAACACTAAAAGACTTAAAACCAGTTCTGTTCAAACTCTTAAAAAATGAAGGGAAGGAAATGCATTTTAACTCATTCTATGAGGCCAACATTGCCTTCATATCAAAGCCATAAAAAGATACCAAAAAGTTTTTTTGGGAAAAAAACCTAGAGACAAAAATCTCTTATGAATATATATGCAAATATCCTCAACAAAAATACTAGCAAACTGAACCCAATACATATTAAAGAATTATGCACTATATTAAGTGGGATTTACCCTTGGTATTTAAGGTTGGTTCAACATAAGAAAATCAATTAATGTATTGTACCATTTTAACAGAATGACTAAAACACAAGAACATCTCAATTGATGCAGAAAAGGTACTTGAAAATATCAATCATCTGTTCTTTATCAAAACACTTAGAACACTAAGAAAGGATAAAGGCTATATATATAAAAAGCTGACAGATAACATCCTACTTAATTGTGAAAGACTGAAAGCTTTCTCTCTGAAATCTGAAACAAGATACATATGCCCACCATCACCAATGTTGTTCCAATTTGTACTGGAAGATCTTTCTGGATCAATTAGGCAAAAGGAAATAAAAGGAATCCAAATAGGAAAGAAATCTTTTCTGTATTTGCAGAAAATTAAGCCTGTATAGACAAAACCCTGAAAACATCTATTAAAAAATACCTAGAGTAAATAAGTAAATTCAAGAAAGTGAAGGGGTACAAGGTAAACGTGCAAAACTCAGTAGCATTTCTATGCACAAACAATTAACAATGGTATAAAAAATCAAGGAAAAATTTCCATTCACAATATCTTATGAAATAATAAAATATCTGAGAATAAATCAAACCAAGAGTGCAAAGCATTTGTACACAGAAGAGTGCAAAATATTGTTAAAAGAAATCAAAGAAGACCTAAATAAATAGAAGGTAATTCTGTGTTCATATATTGAAAGACTTAATGTCTTAAATTGTCAATTCTACCCAAATGGATTGCAGATTCAATTCAATCCCAATCAAAATACAAACAGCCTATTTTCAGAAATGGAAAACCAATTATTAAATTTGTTTGAATGGGTAAGGGGTCCAGAATAACCAAATCCATCTTGAAAAAGGAAAACAAAATTGGGAAACTCACACTTCCTGACTTTAAAGCATATTACAATGTTACAGTAGTTGTTTTGGTTGGCTAAAGCTGATGAAATGCAATATACCAGAAATAGACTGGCTCTTAACAATGGAGATTTATTAGCTTACAAATTTACATGTATAAGGCCATGAAAATGTCCCAATTAAGGCATCAAGAGTATGATAACTTCTCTGAAAACTGGTTACTGGCAAGCTTGCTCTCCTCTGTCAGATAGTAAGAGACATGGTGATTTCTGTTGGTCCTTCTTTCCTGGATTTTATGGCTTCCAGCTTCAGTGGTGCCCTCTCGGTTTCTCTGGAGCTTTTTCTGGAGCTTCTCTTAATTTCTTCCCTTAACCTCTATATCTGTTTTAGTCTTTTATGAAAGACTCCAGTAAGAGGATTAAGACCTATCTTGAATGAGGTGTGTCACATCTCAATTGAAATAACCTAATCAAAAGATCCCAGCTACAATAGTTCTACACTCACAAGAGTGGATTAAAAGAACATGATTTTCTGGGTACATAATAGCTTTAAACTACCACAATAGTCAAAAAAGTATGGCACTGGCATAAGGATAAATATATTGACCAATGGAATCAAATTGAGAGTTAAGAAGTAAACCCTCATACCTGTGGCCAATTGATATTTGACAAGGCTGCCAAGTCCATTCAATGGGAAAATAATAGTATCTTCAACAATATCCTCTCTGCTGAGAGAATTAGATAATTAGATAAAAGAATGAAAGAGGAACTCTATTTCATGTCATATACACAGATTAACTCAAATGGAACAAAGATATAAATATAAGAATCAGAACTATAAAACACCTAGAAAAAAATGTAATGAAACATTTTCAAGACATTGTGGTAGGCAATAGTTTCTTAAACTTTACACCTAACACTCAAACAATGAAAGAAAAATAGATAAATGGGACCTCCTCAAAAATGAAAAACTTTTGTGCATCAAAAGACTGCCAAAAAAGTGAAAAGTGAATCTACTCAGTGGGACAAAATATTTGGGAACTACATATCCTGTATTACTATAGGGGTTTAACATCCTACAATTCAACAACAAAAAAGACAAACAATTAAAAATTAAGCAAAAGACTTGAATAGACAAAGATGTGTGGGATGAGGAGACTGAGGAACCATGGTCAGATACTAAGAGCATCTGTGTCTCCTAGCATCCATATCTACCCTTGAGGGAATAGTGGTGGGTGGTCCAATCTTTGCCAAGTTAGTGGGTGCAGCCTGGGGGGTGTGTGGGAGTTCTTCAGCCCATAGTGCATGACAAAGCCCACTACAGAGCCTGATTGCCAGCAAAATTAGGACATGGATCCCACAGTTTCAGCCTGTCACACTCATGCTGCAGTTGCCATTACTTAGGACATGTTAGAGGTGAAACTGCTGAAGCATCTTAACAGCCTACCTTTATTGGGCTGAGAAGAATAGAGAACCTAAGGGTGTTATCTGCTGGAGAGGCCAGAAGCTGAAGCCTGATGACATGGAAGGGAAAAAAGCCTTTTGGGAATCTTTCCTGTAACTCTCCTATGCTCATTTAGATCTGTACTTTGCCCCATACATGGGTACTTCGCACTGTTTTGGGTGGGAAATACTGATAAATCAACAGTTAAAGAAGTCTTAATAAAAATACAATCAACAACAAAATCCCAGAAAAGAGAGAGAAACTGACCTCCAGAATAAACCCATCAAGGACCGTAGACTTTGGGCCCTCTACATGATGCCTGATGAATGTAGGTGGCTGAAAGAGCCACTGATGGAGAAGTAGTTTGGCAAATGATGCTGTATACTTATGAATGAAGTTGTGCTGCTACAAAAATGAACAAAGTCATGAGGCATGCAACAATGTAAATGAAAATGTGGGATATTTGGTGAGACAAAATAAGCCAGAAACAAAAGAACAAGAATGGCATGATCACCTTTAGAAAATGCTTATAAGAAAACAGGAGCCTAGATTGTAAGCTTGTAGAGCAGACATATTAAGTCTGGAGTGGTGATTATTATTTCTGGATTTTGAGAGGCTGTTTTACATATATAATCTGATATTTAGAAATAAGAATGAAGTTGAACAGGTTGTGGTTTAAGTAATTCAAAACATAGGGGTAAGGAAGACAGTGTCTATATTTCAGAACCACACATACTCTTTGAGACCAATGAAAGAAACGTTTATTTGGTTTGGAATTGAAATTTTCTGTAGTGCATAATCTAATTCAACCTATCTGTATAGCTCATTTGAACAATTGAAACACAGGGAGCACAGAATGAGAAAGAGGTCCTTTAATCCTGTATAGATTATTGTAATGTCTGGATACATCCTAGAGTATATTAAGCAGATAATGAAAAAGTATTGGTAAAGTCCCCTGAGGGATGGGAGAAAAATAAGGAAGCATTAAACCTTACCACCACGGAATCCCCTGATACTGTGTCAAACTTTAGGGACACCCAAATCAATAGGCCATGCCCTCAATAAGGAAACTTACTCCTGTAAAGCTTATGTAGGCAGTGGAGAAGCTTAGACTACCTATAGGCATACCTAAGAGTTACTTCTGGAGGACCTCTTTTGTTGCTCAGATATGGACTCCATCTCTCTAATCCCAACTCTGCAAGTGAAATCATTGCTCTCTCCTATACGTGGGGCATGACATCCAGGGATGAAAATCTCCCTGGCGACGTGGGAGATGACTCCCAAAATATTAATCCAGACCTGATACCATGGGATCAACAATTTCACCCTGACCAGAATGGGAAAAGAAATGTAAGTAATAAAGTTTCAGTGGCAGAAAGAGTTCCAATAGAGTTGAGAGGCCACTCTGGAGGTTGCTGTGACACAAGCTTCAGTTAGACCTTGCTACCTATCATAACCTGCCAACCCCCAACCAGGACCATTCCAGCCAATCCTAAAGAACACCTAGGGCAATATATAAAATTCCACAAGGGTTCCATGCACTAGAGTAACTTTCCAGAAGCCGATAACCTCAAGATGGGTCCCTGGACCAGATAAGTCCTGAAACTTAACCCCACCTCTCCAGAATATCAGATAGTTCCATCTCCCTACCCCATATTAGTGACAGACCCTTCCAATATGAAAAATTTAGAATTGCCATAGCCCAAACACCCCTAAAGAGAGGGATGTAAAGATCAAAGGTGATGGTGGAGTGATACAGAGAAGATAGGATTTAACAAATGAATATGAATTCTGAATCATTAAATAGATATGTCTTTTAGTCTCCAGTATTTTAGAGCAGCTAGAAGTAAAAACCTAAAATTGTGACATAGTAACCCACATCAAATTCTGAAATATGTTCTACAACTAATTGTGGTGCTGCCCTTTGGAAATTATAGCTTTTATGTATATATGTTATTTTTCACAAAAAAGAAGGAAAAAATTCAATTGTGAAGATAAAAAATTACTGAAGCCCTCTAGCCTCCTATATTCTGGAGCAAATAGAAGGAAAAATGTGAGAGGACCATATGTTAGCCCAAGAAAAACTCTGGGACCTGTCCTGTAATTACTTGTTGAGGAGTGCTTTGGAAACTACTGCTTTCTAAATACTTTGCTTTGTATACATAAGAAAAAGTTATATAAAAAAAGAAGAAGCTAATCAAGATAATCAGATGCCCATATAACAGCAAAAAATCACAAGGCATACTGAAGCATAGGCATGTATGGCCCAGTCAAAGGAAAAATTAAAGTAAGAGGAGTAATAGAATTTGAAGCAACTAATCAAAGATGATCAAACAAATCTCTTAAATTAATTCAAGGACATGGCCAAAGAGATAAAGGATATTAAGATGTTGGGTGAACATAGGGAAAATTTTTTTAAATATACAAAGAAAATAACAGATCTTATGGAAATGAAAGACACAATAGATGAAGTTAAAAATATACTAAAGACACACAACAGCAGATTTGATGAGGCAGAAGAAAGGAACTTTGAGCAAGTGACAGAACATCCAAATTCAAACAGATGAAAAAGATGGAGAACAGAACAGAAAATTATTAGCAGGGTCTCAGGAAAATGATTAACAGTTTGAAGTAAAAAATATATATGCATCATTGATGTCCCATAAAAAGAAGAAAAGGGAAAAGGGCCAGGAAGAATATTTTAGGAAATAATGACTGAAAATTTCTGAACCCTTATGAAAGACACAAATATGCAAACCCAAATAGCCTAATGTTCTCCAAATAAATAAATCATAATGGACCCACTAGAAGACACACACAAATCAGACTGTCAAATGTCAAAGTGAAAGAGAGAATTATGAAAGCAGCAAGAGAAAAGTGATTCACCACATACAAGGTAAACTGTATAATCCTAAGGGCTGATTTCTCAACAGAAACTATGGAGACAAGAAGACAGCAGTACAATATACTTAATATACTGAAAGAGAAAAATTGCCAGCCAAGACTTCTTATCAGGCATAGGTTTTCTTTAAAAATAAGGGCGAGTTTAAAATAGTCACAGATAAAGAGAATCCAAGAGATATTGTTTACAAGAGACCTGCTATAGAAGAGACAGGAAAGGCAGTTCTACTACCTGAAAAGATAGCATAGAAATAAAGATTATCAGTAAGGGTAACCAAAAGGATAAAAAGAGAAAAATGATATGACAAACAAAAGCCAAGTGAAAAATAATTGAAGGAAGAAATGCCTATAGAATAAAAACAATGTAGGTTAATGGATTTACTTCCCCAATCAAAACACAGACTGAAGAAAGATGAAAACATATGATCCCATGATTGAAGGGTTTGTATAGACCATCTGTCACACTAACACTACAAATATAAATATGTTCTTGCATGAACTACCACAAAGGAATGAATCTTATAGAGTGTATAAATTTGGGGTATAAGGGGAAAACTGCTATTGCATGCTATGGGCTATGTTAACAGGAAAACATCAACAGGACCAGAGCAAAAGCAGGGACAAATAGTGGGGGGACGGACAAGAGTTAAGGAGAGGTTTAGATATTCTATTTAGTGAGGCTGTGTTTATTGGTTATCTTTCTCTCAGAAAAAAATGAAATGATCTAAAATCAAAAGTGTCAATAGACTGTTGACTTTGAACATTAGACATGATGCCCAATGAATGGAGGTGGTGAAGGATGCACTGACTGAGAAGTAGATTAGTGAATGGTGGTGTATGCATATAATCCGGTGGTGTGTGGTTACAAAAAGGAATAATGTTGTGAGGCATGTAACATTGTGAATGAACCTGTGGGACATTTGGTGAGGCAAAATAAGCTAGAAACATAACAGCAAATATTGTATGGTCTCATCTAGAAAATATTTATAAGAAAACAGGGACCTAAATTGTAAACTCTTACAGTAGTCGCATTTAGCCCACAGTGGTAATTGTTATTTCTGGATTTTGAGAAGCTGTTTTACATATGTATAGCTTGGTATTTAGAGATAATAATGAAGCTGATCAGGTTGGGATTTAGGTAATTCAGAATGCAGAGATAAGGAATACATTATCTATATTATAGTACCATATCTACACTTTGAAGCCAAAGAAGGAAAGGGTTATTTTGTCCAGAAACTAAATTTTCTGTGGCACATAATCTAACTGAACCTGTCTGGATAGATCATTTAAACAATCCAAACACAGGGAGCCAAGAATAAGAATGAAGGCCTTTAATCCCATATAGCTTAATATAATGCCTGGACACACCCTAGAGTATATAAAACAGGTAATCAAAAAGTATTGGCAAAGAGGGATGGGAGAAAAATATGGAAATATTAATCTTGACCAGCAGGGAAACCCTTGATACTGTGTCAAACATTAGGGATGCCCACATCGGTAAACCAAGCTCTTGATCTTGAGGCTTGCTCTTGTGAAGCTTATGTATGTAGCAGAGAAGCTTAGCCTACCAATAGATTGCTTCTGGAGGACTTCTTTTGTTCCTCAGATGTGGCCTTTCTCTCTCTAAGCCCAACTCTGAAAGTGAAACCATTGTCCTCCCTCCTATGTGCGGCATGACATCCAGGGGTGAAAGTGTCCCTGGTGGTATGGGAGGTGACTCCCAGGGATGAGTCTGTCCCTGATACTATGGGATCAACCATGCTATCTGGACCAAATGGGTGAAAAGAAATGTAGCAAATAAGGTACCACTGGCGGAGAGAGTTCAAGTAGAGTCAAGAGGCTTCTCTGGAGGTCACTCTTATGCACATTTCAATTAGACATTGCTACTTACAACTGTTTGAACCCCAACCAAAGCATTCCTGCCAATCCTAAAGAACACCTAGAGTGTTATATAAGATTCTACAAAGGTTCTGTGCACTTGGATAACTTTTCAGAAACCTACAAACTCCAGATGAATCCTCAGACCAGATAAATCCTAAAATGCAGAGGGGCCAACCTCTCCAGAACATCAACAAGTTCCAACCCCTATCCCATATTATTGACTACCCCTTCCAACGTGAAAAATTTAGAATGGACCTATACCAAATACCCCTAAATAGTTGTAGAAAGATCAAAGGTGATGGTGGTGTTATACAGAGAAGGTGGGGTTAACAAATGAGTATGATTTATTAATCATTATATTGATATTTATTTTAGTCTCCAGTATCTTACAGTAGCTAGAAGTAAAACCTTAAACTGTGGAATTGTAACCCATATCAAACTCTGAATTCTGCTCTACAATTAATTGCTGCAATGTGCTTTGAAATTTATTGTTTTTTATATGTTATATTTTTACAAAAAAGAAAAAAATGTCGATTGTGATGATAAATGCACAGCTATATGATGATATTGTGAAGCATTGATTGTACACTTTGAATGATTACTTGGTATGGGAATATATATCAACAAAAATAAATAATTGAAACAAAGAACTAAAGAGAAAGTGGAATTATAAAAGATAAGGTAGGATTTAACAAATGAGCCTGTCTCCTGAATCATTATATTGACATTTCTTTTAATCTTCAGTGTCTTGGAGCAGCCAGAAGGAAAAAAAAAACCTAAAATTGTGGAATTGTAACCCATACCAAAGTCTGTAATGTATTCTTGTGCCAGTTTGAAAGGATTTATGTGCTCTAGAAAAGCCATATTTTAATCCTAATCAATCTTGTTGAAGCAAACATTTCTTTTAATCCCTATTCGGTACTATAGGTTGGGAATTTGATTAGGTTATCTCCATGGAGATGCGATTCAATCAATTGTGGGTATTTAAGTTGATTAGATGGACATGCTTCCACCCATTTTATGTGGGTCTTGATTAGTTTACTTGAATCTTATTAAAGTTGGGACATTTTGGAGAGTTCTTTTGAGAACAGGGAGAGAGCTGCAAAACCACAACAGAAGGATGAGAGAACCACAGAGTCCACCAGCCAGTGACCTTTGGAGATGAAGAAAGTAAATGTCTTCCAGGGAGCTTCATAAAGGAAGAGGCCTGGAGAGAAAGCTAGCAGACACTGCCATGTCTGTCATGTGACCTTCCTGCTGAAAAGAAATGCTGTATGTCACTGGCCTTCTTGAATCAAGATATATTTCCCTGGATGCCTTAGATTGGAAATTTCTATAGACTTGTTTTAATTTGCACAATTTCAGAGCCTTAGAACTATATACTAGCAACTTATTAAATTCCCCTTTTTAAAAGCTGCTCTGTTTCTGGTATATTGCATTCCAGCAGCTAGCAAACTGGAACAGTTCTATAACTAATTTTCATGGTGTGCTTTGAAATTTATGCTTTTTTGTGTATATGCTGTTTTTCACAATAAAATAAATAAATGCATTTTTTTAAATAAACATATCCTCCACAGGTTTCAAAGTCTCTGTGGAGAAGGTGGCAGTGAGTGGTCCTGTGGCCCAGAAATATCCTGCACAAATGCTTTTACTCCCATCTCTTGAAGAACTGAAAGTAGACAAATCAACTCAAGCTCAAGCTGCCTTTTCTGTAAAACCTACCAACCAAGCAGTTTTGTCAGATACTTCTGCTTTCATCACCCAAGATGGCAGTCTCTATCCTAAACTGTATCCAGAGCTCTCTCAATACATAGGCCTGAGACTAAATGAAGAAGAAATATGTGCAAATATGGCCATGGCCCCTGGAGAACCAGAGCAGGGGTAGGTAGTAAGACCTCCCAGTGTGAACGATATGGTGGCTTCAGTAACTGGTAATGATGTTGGAATTCAACAGGCATAAATGAAGCAAAGGATTCGTGAAGTTATTTTGTGTTAGGATGAAGATCAAAAAATTGGCCTCAGACTTAAATCAGTAGTTAAAGGTTTATTTACCCAGCTAATTCAAGCTAATTCTATAGCATCTTTGGTTGGTCTGAGATTTGGCAATCAAGTACTCCAGATTAATGATGAAAACTGAGCAGGCTGTAGCTTTGATAAAGCACACAAAGTGCTCAACCAGCTTCTTGGAGAAAAGATTACTATGATTATTCATGACAGACCCTTTGATGGGAATATTACCACACATAAGGATAGTACTGAACATGTTGGCTTCTTCTTCAAAAATAGAAAAATTATATCCACAGTGAAAGATAGCTCTGCAGCCATAAATGGCCTTCTCACAAAATACAATGTCTGTGAAATCAATGGAGAGAATGTCATTGATATTAACTACTTTCAAATTGCAGACATGTTGTTAACATCTGGAACTGTGGTTACTATAACTATCAGGCCTACTTTTATCTTTGAACATATTATTATATGGATGGCACCAATCATCATGAAAAGTCTGATGGATCACACCATTCTTGAGGTTTAAATGTCAATTTCATAACGGAAACTTAGTTGAACCACTCCACTGCAGATTACTTCTTCATCAACTTCTATACCGTGCACATGAAGCTTTCCCAGTGCCAAGGAGCATATATGGCATTAAGACATTTCTATCTTACATATGGCTAGGAATCTTACTGTAAGGTTTAATATCTTGTAAAATTTCAAAATAATTGTAGCCTTATCCTCATTTTTCAGATATGAAATTTTCAAGAGATTTATAGACTTTCATAGAATACTTTATCTACCAAAAACTTGATGCTTTCTAAAAGCCATTATAATTAAGATGACTGATACATGCTCTTAGTTTTGTGTTGAAATAACCTTTATACAGTGAGTGCTGATCCTATTGATTTAAAATTGCATTTTAATGTGTTGCAACATTACTTTTTAAATGATTGCCTTTGATAGTTTTATTCCTACTTCTGTTTATGTAGATATGTGTGTGTGTAAGACACCAATTAAGTAACACTGTTTTCATTCCATTTAAGCATTATACACTGTGTGTAAAATTGCAAAAAAAAAATTACCATTACTTTTGTTTAAAACTATCACCTTAATCATGTTAAGGAAGCATCTAGAATAAAAGTCAAAATGCAATTAATTTCTGCATTTATAAAATATAATATATAATTCTATTCTAAACTGAAATGTACACTGTTCTAGTTTGCTAGCTGCCAGAATGCAATATACCAGAAACAGAATGGCTTTTAAAAAGGGAAAATTAATAAGTTGCTACTTTACAGTTCTAAGGCTTAGAAAATGTCCTGGTTAAAACATGTCTATAAAAATGCCCAATCAAAGGGATCCAGGGAAAGATACCTTGGTTCAAGAAGGCCAATGAAGTTCAGAGTTTCTTTCTCAAGTGGAAGGGCACATGGTGAACACAGTCAGAGTTTCCCTCATCTGGAAGGGCACGTGGCAAACATGGCATCATCTGCTAGCTTCCTCTTCTGGCTTCCTTTCATGAAGCTCCCTGGGAGGCATTTTCCTTCTTCATCTTCAAAAGTCGCTGGCTGGTGGACTCTGCTTCTCATGGCTGTCGTTCTGCTCTGCTCTCTCTGAATCTCCTCCTTTCTCCAAATGTTTCATTTTATAGGACTCCAGAAACTAATCAAGACCCATCCAAAAGGGTGGAGACATGCTTCCAGCTAATCCAGTTTAACAACCACTCTTGATTAAATCACATCTCCAGGGAGATGATCTAATTACAGTTTCAAACATTCAATACTGGATAGGGTTTAGAAGAAATGGCTGCCTTTACAAAATGGGATGAGGATTAAAACATGGCTTTTCTAGCATACGTACATCATTTCAAGCCAGGACATTTCACCCTCAGGACCCTAAAAAAGACATGTTTTCCCATATACAAAAACATTAATTCCATCACAGTATCAGAAATCTTTGAACCATTTCAGTAACAATCAAATGCAATATAAGGTTAAAACCAGTACAAAGTCTCATCAGATTTAGGTACAAGCATGGTGCGTGCTCAGCAAATTCTCCTCTGTCTCTGGACCTTTGAAAACTCATAACAAGTTATTTTCTGCCAACATACAAAGGAGAAAATGTCATGGGATACATATACGCATTTCCATAGGGAGGGAGTAAAACAGGGGTCACTGCACCTATACACTTGTGAAAACCTGCAGGGCAAAGTCCATTAGATTTCAAAGTTTGAGAGTCATTTATCTTCAGGGGCTTTAGACAGCAGCAGTCCCATCCTTTCCAAGGGCTTATGCAGAGGCCTGCCTCTCTCTGGATGCATCCTTGGGGCACATTGGGGAGACCACCTTTTTATTGGCTCCACCCTCTCCAAACTTTGAGGCTGAACCGGGGCTCTCTGTTTTCTCCAGGGCACACACTCAACCCCTTCTTGTGTTGTCAGACAGGCTCTCTCCAAAACCCAAGAAATGGGCTTCACCCTCTCCAAGGCCTGAGGCAGCATGACTCTTCCACTGCAACAAGGTGGGAGGCCCATCCTCTGCCTTAGGGGCAAGCTCACCCTCTCCATGGACTTAGGTAGGTCTGCTCTCCTGGCCTGAGGCTCCTTGACTTCAGACCTCAGCCTCCGTGGTTTTGCTTCTGAAGTTATTTTTCCTCCAATGTATCCCTTCTCTGAAGCCCTCAGTCTAGACCGGCAGCAGCTTTGTTTATACAGGTCCCAAAGCACTCTCATCAGCTTTCTATGCAGTAGCATTGGATCATGCCTATCAGACATAAGGAGTTTCCATGAATCCTTCCTTGATAACTCCATGTCCAATCCTGGCTTTCTCTGAAATGGTTGACTGGTTTCACATTTGGCCAAGACCTCATGTGGAGCACTTTTCTCTGGGGTCTCCCTTCCTGGAAGCCCAGAATTTTCCAGAATATCAATTTCTAGTTTCTTTGTACCCAAGAGTTCAGTTCTCAGCTTATCTCTTTCCTGTCACATTTCATCATAAGCTGCAAGGAGAAACCAGGCTGCACTTTCAACATTTAATTTGGAGATCCCTTCTGCTTAATATCCAAGTTCATAGCTTTTAAATTCTGCCTTCCAGCCAAAGCCACTAGTCAACTTTGCCAGCTTATCTGCAACTTTAAAACAAAGCTCACTTTCTTTCTAGTCTACAATAACACATGCCTCATCTCTGTCTAAAGCCTGTCAGAGGTATCTTTAGAGTTCACATTTCTACCAGCAGTCTCTCCAAAGCATTCTAGGCTTTCTCTATAAAGCTCCTCACAACTCCTCAAAATCTTCTCCTTATCCATTTAAAAAGCTGTTACAACATGTTTGATATTTGCAAGCCACAGCAGCAGCACCCCACTCCTGGTACCAAAATCTGTTCTAGTTTGCCAGCTGCCAGAATGCAATATACCAGAAACAGAATGGTTTTTTAAAGGAGGAATTTAATAAGTTCCTAGTTGACAATTCTAAGGCTGAGAAAAACGTCTATAGAAATGTCCCATCAAAGACATCCAGGGAAACATACCTTGGCTCAAGGAGGCCAGTGAAATTCAGGGTTTCTCTCTCAAGTGGAAGGGCATAAGGTGAACATAGTCAGAGTTTCTCTGTCATTTGGAAAGGCACATGGAAATCACAGCATCATCTTCTAGCTTCCTCTCCTGGCTTCCTCTTTCATGAAGCTCCCCAGGAGGCATTTTCCTTCTTCATCTCCAAAGGTCACTCGCCGGTGGACTCTGCTTCTCATGGCTATGTCATTCTTCTCTGCTCTCTTTGAATCTCCTCTTTTTTCCAAAATGTTTCCTCTTTTATAGGACTCCATAAACAAATCAAGACCCACCCAAATGGGCGAAGACATGCCTCCAGCTAATTCAGTTTAACAACCAACCACTCTTGATTAAATCACATCTCCAGGAATATGATATAATTAAAGTTTCAAATATTCAATATTCAATAGGGATTAGAAGAAATGGCTGCCTTTACAAAATATGATTAGGATAAGAACATGGCTTATCTAGGGTACATGCATCATTTCAAACCAGCACATACACAAACAACTTCATGGTACTTATTAGGCTACAGCAGAGCTATTTATTGGTATTTCAGATTTTCTAGCCATTGCATTTTAGCATTGTTAACATTTACATTTTATGAACTAGATACTTTCTGCCTTAGAATATTGTCATTTTTCCATTTCCTGACTTCTCCATGTAAACTTTCTTGAATTTTTTGCTTTATACTTATTGTAACTAAAGTGTATATTAATAAAAGTTAAATTTTGAAAAAAAAACACAACATATGACCCATGTATTTGTGCTTTATTTATTTCAGACCCAAGGATGTAAATGCTTGAAAGTGTTAGGGTAGAAAGAGATATTCCACACATGCAGCAATAAAAAAGAGCTGTAGTAGCTTTACCAATATCAGATAAAATCAACTTTAAAAGCAAAAATGCCATAAGAAAAAACCAAAGACATTAAATATTTTTTCAAAAACATTATATTTTAATAGCAGGGGTAATTCAACAAGAAAAAATCATAAATATCTTTGCACCTAATCAAGTTACCCCAAAGCACATGAGGCAAACACGGCCAAATTGAATGGAGTAATATATGTCTCTGCTAATAATAGTGGAGGATTTCCACACATCACTTTCATCAATACATAAAACATTTAAGGAGAATATCAATAAGTACGGAGAGAACAAAAGTAACATGCTAAATTGAACTAAACCTAACACATATATATATATATATATATATATATATATATATAAAACATTGAACTTGAAAACAGGAGAATATTAATGCTTCTCAAGTGCTCATGGAACATTCTCCATGAGAGACAAGGTGCAGGAGTACAAAACAAGCCTTAATAAATTTTAAAATGTGGAAATTATACAAAAACAACTTCTCTGATAGTAATGGAATGAAGTGGGAAATAAATAACAACCAGAGAACTGAAAATTCACAAATACATGAATGTTAAATGACATTCTCTTTAAAGTTCAGTGTGTCAAAGAAGAAACTACAAGATAAATCAGAAAACATATCAAAGTGAATGAAAGCAAGAGCACAATATCGAAACTTAGATGATGCAGTGAAGGCAGTGCTGAGATGGGGAAATTTATAGCCCTAAAAGCCAATATTAAAAAAGAAAGGAGATAAAATTAGGCACCTAATGGGACACTTGGAGAAACTAGAGGAAAAACAGTGAAAAAACTCCAAACAAGCAGAAGGAAAAAAATAGCAAAAATTAAAATGTGAATTAAAGATATTGTGAGCAAAAAATCAATTTAAAAAATGTTCAGTCTTGAGGAGATGAATAAAAGTGACAAATCCTTCACTAGAGTAACAAAAAAAAGGAAAAGAGAAGATGTAAATAAACAAAAACAGAAATGAAAGAACGATCATTACCATTGGCCCCATAGAAATAAAAGTGATCATAAGGGGATACTATGTACAACTATATACCAATAAATTAGAAAATGTAGATGAAATGGACAATTTCTTAGAAACACAGAAACAACTCACACTGACCTCAGAAAAAATAGAAAACTTTCACAAACCAAACACAAGTAGAGAGATTTAATCAACCATCAAAACCTCCCAACAAAGAAAGCCCGGGATCATATGGCTTCACAGGTTAATTGTACCAATCATTCCAAGAAAAATTAACACCAATACTGCCCAAACATATTCAAAAAATTGAAAAGGAAGGAACTCTACGTAATTCAATTATGACAGTTAGAATCTGTTGTGTACCTCAGAAATGCCAAGTTCTTTAACCATCATTCAATATTCCTGGGTGGCAGCTTTGTGATTATTTCCATGGAGATGTGATACACCCAATTGTGGGTGGAAACTTTTGGTTAGATGGTTCCCATGGAGATGTGTTTACACTCATTCTAGGTGGGGTTGCTTACTGGAGCCCTTTTAAGGGGAACCACTTTGGAAAAAGCTTGATAGCTACCAGAACTGACAGAAGAACCAGAACCAACAGAGTCCACACAGCCAGAGACCTTTCAAGATAAAGAAGGAAAACACCCCCAGGGGAGCTTCAGGAAACAAAAAGTCAGGAGAGAAAGCTACTAGATGTCAACATCTGCCTTTCCAACTCAGAGAGAACTCACTCTTCATTGGCCTTCCTTGAGTGAAGATAACCTCTTGTTTCTGCCTTAATTTGGACATTTGTACAACCTTGGAATTGTAAACTCACAACTTAATAAATTTCCATTTTTAAAAACCATTCCAGTTCTGGTATATCACATCCCAGCAGCTTGTAAACTAGAACACTCATTCTATGAAGCAAACATCACCCTCATACTAAGGACTGATAAAGATAATGAAAATGAACAGAATTACAGACAAATTTTTTAATGAATATAGAAGCAAAAATCCTCAACAAAGTACTTGCAAAGAAAATCTAAAAGCACAGTAAAATAATTATACAACTTGACCATGGGGGTTTTATTCCAGGTCTGTAAGGGTGGTTCAACACAAGAAAATCACTTAATATAATACAACACATTATAAAATCAAAAATGATAAACACATGATCATTTTGATTGATGCAGTAAAAGCACTTGACAAAATCCAGCATCCTTTCTTGATAAAAGCATGTCAAAAGTTAAGAATTGAAGGAACCCTGATCAACATGATAATGGGCATATATGAAAAACCCACAGCAAACATCGTAGTCAATGTTGAGAGACCAAAAGCTTCTCTAGCAGATTGAGAACAAGACAAGAATGTCCAGTGTCACAGTTGTTATTTGATATGGTGCTGGAAGTTCTAGATAGAGTAATTAGGCAAGAAGAAGAAATAAAGGTCACCCAAATAGGAAAGGAAGAAGTAAATTTCACTGTTTTCAGATGACATGATCTTACATTTTAAAAGTCATGGGAAATCTACAACAAGATATTAGAGCTAATAAACAAATTCAGCAAAGTGGTGAGATACAAAATTAACACGTAAAAATAACTAGTGTTAGATTTCAAGGAAGATAGCTGAAAAGAGTAGCTTGAGATTACCGCTGCTCCATGGAAATTCTAAAGAAGGGACAAGGAGGTGACTGCCACAGCAATTCAGGAGTACGGCTGATCTGGAGAGCCTTCTTCACCACATAGGGCAGCCCTAGTTGCAGAGGCCAAGGAACTGAGAGGCAGAAAGCTGGAGCCTGACACAGGGTGTGAAGCCCACAGGACGGCACAGATGGGAGACAGGGACTAGAAAGTAAGCCAGGCCATGTTCACTGGGTACACTAACCTCACCAGTGCAGCCCCATGACCAGCGATTTATCACACACCCCATGCACCTGAACCCCTCCACCTGTTCCCATTCCCTGTACTCCAGGTGTCCCCACCACACCAGCCCCCAGTGCACATACCTGCCCCACAACCCCATCCCAAGTACAGTCCAACCCACATCTCCTGCACCCATCCAGAGCACTCCTTCCCTGTTTCCTGAAGGCTGTTGCTAGTGCATAAAGGCTGCAGGCATTAACCTCCATTCCAAGGCTATCCCTTCACCCCTGCCCATAGTGTCACACAGTAATACCTTGCCATCCCCTGACCTCTGCACATCAATTTATGGCACTACTAAGCCCACACATGTGCATGGGCCCTGAATCACATCATTCATCTCTGGGAACTGCACTTTACAGCAGTTTGAGAACTGTGCATGTGCTTGGCCCTCAGCCACACTTCCCAGCTCTGAGAAAGTGCTGACCTGCACAGCCAGGTCACATCTGACACCAGTCCATGAAGGCATAATGCCGACCTATTGCAACAACTCTAGGCATGCACACAAAGGGCCCCATGCCTTGGACTAATGCACACTAAGCTTAAGCCCACTCAGACTGGTGCACCACACAACTACCTCCCTGGCCACTGGGTGCTCATGTTCATGAGAAACAGTGTAACATCCCCAACCTGCACCTATACATGCCTTGAAACAAATCACTGTAATGAGTGCCCCACCCTGTACCCTACTCCCTGCTGTACAACCATCCTGCAAACACAAGGCCTTAGGCTTCTGAAAGAAATCAACTTCCACAGTAAGTCAATCAAGATATTTATATGCCACAAAGGCAGCAGAAGATCACTAAGCATATCACTATGAAGACAGATATAGCCCTGCCTAGTGACCAAATTAAAACACCAGAGGAGTCAGAAATTGGAAAAACGAATCAAAGATGTTCATACAATTCTACTTAATAAAATAAGTGGGAGAGCAAATGACATAAAGGAGATCAAGAAGAGAATAGAAGAGCATAGACAGAAATTTGAAAGAATAAGTAGAAAAATAGCAGATATCACAGAGATTAAAGACTCTGCTGATCAAATAAAAAATATCCTAGAGGCACACAACACCAGATTTGAAGAGACAGAAGAAAGAATAAGTGATATAGAGGACAGGATAACTGACTTCAAAAAATCAAAATAGCAAATGGCAAAAAAGATGGAAAAATTGAATTGGATCTCGGAGAAATGATAGACAAAACAAAGTGCACAAATATAAGAAACATTGGTGTCCCAGAAGGAGAAGAGAGGAGTAAAGGACTAGGAAGAGTCATTGAGGATATAATGGGGGAAAACTTACCAACCCTCATAAAAGACATAAATATACAAGTCAAAGAAGCCCAAAGAATTCCAAACAGAATAAATCCAAACAGGCCTTCCCCAAGACACATACTAATCAGTCTGTCAAATGTTGAAGAGAAGCAGAAAATCCTGAGAGCAGCAAGAGAAAAATAATCTATGACATACAAGGGAAATAAAATAAGACTGAGTTCAGACTACTCAACTAGCACCCTAGAGCCAAAAGACAGTGGTATGGTATGTTCAAGATTTTGAAACAGAATGACTTCCAGCTGAGAATTCTGTACCCAGCCAAACTGCCTTCAAAACTGAGGGAGAGATTAAAGTTTTCACAGACAAAGAGGTCCTGAAATAATTTATCAACAAAAGACTGGCCCTACAAGAAATGCTAAAAGGAGTTCTGCCAGCTGAAAAAAAAACGACAGAAGAGGGAGGTCTGGAGGAGTGCACAAAATTGAAAAGTACCACTTAAGGGTAATTTAAAGAATACAAAGAGAAACAGGGAAAAGAATATATAGATCTGACAAATAAAATAAAAAAAGATAAGATGGTAGATTCAAGAAACACCTTTTCAGAAATAACTTTGAATATTAACAGACTAAACATACCAATTAAAAAATACAGGTTGGCAGAATGTATTTAAGAAACATAATTCAGCTATATGCTGCTTACAAGAGACTCATTTAGACACAAGGATAGAAATAGATAGAAAGTGAAAGGATGGAAAAGATTTTCCACACAACTTATAACCAAAAGAAAGCAGGAGCAGCTATACTAATATCAGACAAAATAGACTTTAAATGTAAAGACATCATAAGAAACAAAGAAGGACACTATATACTAATTAAAGGTTCAATTCACCAAGAAGCTATAACAATCATAAATGTTTATGTTCCCTACCAAGGAGCTCCAAAGTACATGAGACAGATATTGGCAAAACTGAAGAGAGTGATAAATGTTTCAACAATAATAGTAGGGAGCTTCAATAAACCACCCATCACAATAGATAGAAGAACAAGACAGAAGATCAACAATGAAATAGAAAAGTTAAATAACTTTGTAAATGAATTAGACCTAACAAACATATATAGGTCATTGCACCCTAAAGCACAAGGATATATATTCTTCTCTAGTGCTCATGGAACATTCTCAAGGATAGATCATATGCTGAGACATAAAAATGATCTTCATAAATTTAAAAACCTTGAAATTATTCAAAGCACTTTCTCTGGTCACAATGTAATGACGCTGGATCTCAATAACCATCAAAGAATGAGAACATACACAAATATATGGAGATTAAATAATACACCCATAAAAAAAACCACTGGGTCAAAGAAGAAATTGCTAGAGAAATAAGTAGCTATCTAGAGATGAATGGAAATGAGAATACAACTTATCAGAACTTATGGGAAGAGGCAAAGGCTGTGCTAGGAGGGAAATGTATTGCCCTAAATGCCTGTATTAAAAAAAAAGAAAGAGCAAAAATCAAGGACTTAACAGAACACCTGGAGGAACTTGAGAAAGAACAGCAAACTAACCCCAAAGCAAATAGTAGGGGAGAAGTAACAAAGATTAAAGTAGGGATACATGAATGGGAGAATGAAAGAACAATAGAAAGAATCAATAAAACCAAAACTTGGTTCTTTGAGAAAATCAATAAAATGGATGGGCCACTAGCAAGGCTGACAGAGAAAAAAAGATAGAGGATGCAAATAAACAAAATCAGAAATGAGAGGGGGTACATTATCACAGACCTTGAAGAAATAAAAGAAATCATAAGAGGATACTATGAACAACTATACACCAACAAACGAGACAACTTAGATAGAATGGACCAATTCTTGGAAACTCAAAAACAAACTACAGTGACTCAGGAAAAAATAGAAGATTCTAAACTACCAATCACAAGTAAAGAGATTTAATCAGTAATCAAAAATCTTCCTACAAAGAAAAGTCCAGGGCCAGATGGCTTCACAGGGGAATTCTATCCAACGTCCCCAAAACAACTAACACCAATTCTCTCAAACTTTTCCAAAAAATTGAGGAAAGAGGGACTCTACCTAACTCATTTTATGAAGCTAACATCATTTTGATACCAAAACCGGGTAAAGATGTTATAAGAAAGGAGAACTACAAGTCAACCTCACTAATGAACATTGATGCAAAAATTCGCAATAAAATATTAGCACATCAAATCTAACAGCACATTAAAAGAACTTAACACGATGACCAAGTGGGGTTTATACCAGGAAAGCAAGGATGGTTCAGCACCAGAAAATCAATTAATGTAATACAGCGCATTAACAAATCAAAAGGGAAAAAATAACATGATCACATCAATTGCTGCTGAAAAAGCATTTGACAAAATTCAGCATCCTTTTCTGATAAAAACACCCCAAAAGATAGGAATGAAAGGGAACTTCCTCAATATGATAAAGAGATGTATGAAGAAAATGATAGCCAGCATCATACCCAATGGAGAGAGACTGAAAGCTTTCCCCCTAAGATTAGGAACAAGACAAGGATGCCAACTGTCACTGCTATTTTTCAACACTGTGCTAGAAGTTCTAGTAATAGCAATCAGGCAGGACAAAGAAATAAAAGGTATCCAAATTGGAAAGGAAAAATGAAAAATCTCATTATTTGCAGATGATATACTATACTTGGAAGACCCTGAGAAATCTGAAGCAAAGTTACTTGACCTAATAAACAAATTCAGCAAGGTGGCAGGATATAAAATTAACATGCAAAAATCAATAACATTTCTATACAAGCAGTGAGCTAGTTGAGGAGTCAGTTAAGGAAAAAAATCCATTCAAAATAGCAATAAAAGAATCAAGTACTTAGGAATGAACTTAACTAGGGACGTAAAGGACTTGTACACAGAAAACTACATAACATTGCTCAAATAAGTCAAAGGAGATCTAAATAGGTGGAAAGACATTCCCTGCTCATGGTTAGGAAGGCTAAATATAGTTAACATGTGAATTCTGCCCAACTTGATCTACAGATTCAGCACTAAACCAATCAATATTCCAAAAACCAACTTTGAAGATTTGGAAAAGGTGATTACCAAATTATTCTGGAAGGGAAAGAGACCCCGAATACCTAAAGGCACCCTAAAAAGAAGAATGAAGTGGGAGGATTAACACTCTCTGACTCTAAGACCTATTATAAAGCTACAGTGGTCAAAACAGCATGGTACTGGCATAAAGATAGAAGTCTTGACCAATGAAATCGAATAGAGAGTGCAGAAATAGACCAACAAATCTATGGTCAACTGATTTTTGACAAGAACCCCGAATCCTCTGAACTGGAATAAAATAGTCATCAATAATTGGGCATGGAAGAACAGGATATCAATAGCCAAAAGAATGAAAGATGACACCTATCTTACACCCTCACAAAAATTAATTCAAAGTGGATTAAACACCTCAATGCAAGAAATAGCACCATAAAGCTTCTAGAAGAAAACGTAGGGAAGCATCTTCAAGATCTAATAATAGGCGGCGCCTTCTTAAATTTTTCACCCAAAGCACAAACAACAAAAGAAAAAAGTAGATAAATGGGAACTCTTCAAAATCAAATGCTTCTGAATCTCAAAAGACTTTGTCAAAAAGGTGAAGAGGCAGCTAACTCAATGGGATCAAATATCTGGAAATAACATATCAGATAAAGGTTTGATTTCCTGTATATATAAAGAAATCATACAACTTAACAACAAAAATAAACAAACAACCCAATTATAAAATGAGCTAAAGATAAGAATAGGCATTTTTCTGAAGAGCAACTGCAGATGGCTCAAAAGCACATGAAGAAATGCTCATTTTCATTGGTTTTAAGGGAAATGCAGATCAAGACTACAATGAGATACCACCTCACAGCTATAAGAATGGCTGCTATTATACAAACAGGAAGCTATAAATATTGGCGAGGATGTGGAGAAACTGGGACACATGCACTTATGGTGGGAATGTATAATTGTACAACCACTATGGAAGACTGTTTGCTGGTTCCTTAGGAAACTAAATATTGGGTTGCTGTATGACCCAGCAATAGAACCACTTGGTATATACCCAGAAGAGCTGAAAGCAATGACACAAACAGACATTTTCACAATGATGTCATTGCAGCATTATTCACAAGCGCCAAAAGTGGAAACAAACCAAATAGCCAACAACAGACGAGTGGATCAGCAAAATGTGGTATATACATACAATGTAATATTATGCAGCGGTAAGACAAAATGACATCCTGAAGCACATAAGATAGATAGGCTTGAGGACATAATGCTGAGTGAAATTAGCAAGACAAAAAAGGATAGATACTGTATGATTCCATTTTTATGACAAGCATAAAGGTGTAATCAGAGGCGTATAATGCAGAATATAGGGGATGTAGAGATACATAGACACTAGACATGAGTGAACTATTAGCTAATGAGGTTTAACTCCAATGTAAGGGAATAGATTGGAGTGAAGGTAGTTCTCTAGTGCTTCTATAAGTAATAGTACCATATTGAAGATGAATAAGACTGCAAGGGGTTATACAGACCTATGTGTCCCACTGATTAACACTAGAAATATGAATTAGTTCCCTCAAGAATTACTTCAAGGATAAGATTTTTGTACAAAGAGTATTTAAGTCCAGGGTATGGTGGAAAATTGCTATTGCATGCTATGCACTATGTTCAAAAGGAAACAATTGGCACTACCACAGCAATAGCAGAGGTAAATAACGAGGGGAGGGAGAAGAGTTAAGAGGAGGATTAGATTTCCTATTTGACAAGGGTGCATTTATTGGTTTTCTTTCTCTTTGGGAACAATTAAATTATCTAAAATTGAGAATGTTGATGGACTGTGGACTTTGTGCCCTCTACATGAGGCCCAATGAATGCAGGTGTCCGAAGGATGCACTGGTGGAGAAGTAGATTGGCGAAAAATGTTGTATACTTATGAAAGAAGTTTGTGCTGCTACAAAAAGGAATAAAGTCATGAATCATGCAATGATGTAATGAACACGTGGCACATTTGGTGAGAGAAAATGAGTCAGAAACCAAAGAACAAGATTGGTATTGCCATCCTTAGAAAATGCTGATAAGAAAACAGGGGCCAGGAATGTAAGCTTTTAGAGAAGACACATTAAGTCCAGAGTGGTGATTATTTCTGGATTTTGAGATGTTATTATATATATATATATATAACACCAGATATTTAGAAATAAGAACAAAGCCTAACAGATTGGGGGTTAAGTAATTCAGAGCATAGTGTAAAGAACACAGGTGTCTATATTTTAGAATGGCACCTACTCTTTGAGATCAATGGAAAAAAGGTTTATTTGCTTTGGAATTGAAATTTTCTGTAGTGCATAATCTAATTCAACTTATCTGTATAGCTCATTTGAACATTGAAACACAGGGAGCACAGAATAAGAAAGAGGTCCTTTAATCCTGTATAGATTATTGTAATGCCTGGATGCATCCTAGAGTATATTAAACAGATAATCAAAAAGTATTGGTGAAGTCCCCTGAGGGATGGGAAATAAATATGGAAGTATTAAACCTTACCATCAGGGAATCCCCTGATACTGTGTCAAACTTTAGGGACACCCAAATCAGTAAGCTATGCCCTCGATCAGGAGGCTTACTCCTGTAAAGCTTATGTAGGCAGTGGAGAAGTTTAGACTACCTATAGGCATGCCTAAGAGTTACTTCTGGAGGACCTCTTTTGTTGCTCAGGTGTGGACTCAATCTCTCTAGGGCCAACTCTGCAAGTGAAATCATTGCCCTCTCCCATACATGAGACATGACATCCAGGGGTGAAAGTCTCCCAGGTGATGTGGGACATGTGGGACTCCTAGGGATGAATCCAGACCTGGCACCATGGGATCAACAATTTCATCCTGACCAGAATGGGAAAAGAAGTGTAAGTAATAAAGTTTCAGTGGCAGAGAGAGTTCCAATAGAGTCGAGAGACTACTCTGGAGGTTGCTGTGACACAAGCCTCAGTTAGACCTTGCTACATATTATAACCCACCAGAACCCAACTAGGACCATTCCAGCCAATCCTAAATAAAAAAAAACAAAAACAAAAAACTAGAGCAATGTATAAGGTTCCACAAGGTTTTCATGCACTAGAGTAACTTTCCAGAAGCTACAACTTCCAGATGGGTCCCTGGACTGGATAAGTCCTGAAATCTAGCCCAACCTCTCGAAGATATCAGATAGTTCCATGTCCCGACCCCATATTAGTTACAGACCCTTCCAATACGAAAAATTTAGAATTGCCATAGCCCAAACACCCCTAAAGAGATGGATGTAAAGATCAAAGGTGATGATATCATTTTAAGATAGGATTTAACAAATGAATATGAATGCTGAATCATTAAGTGGATATGTCCTTTAGTCTCCAGTATTTTAGAGCAGCTAGAACTAAAAACCTAAAATTATGGAATTGTAACTCATGTTAGACTCTGAAATGGGTTCTACAACTAATTGTGATGCGGTGCTTTAAAATGTATACCTTTTGGTATATATGTTATCTTTCACAAATCAAAGAAGGAAAAACTGTCAATTGTGATAATAAAAAAATATTTAAGCCCTCTAGCCTCCTATATTTTGGAGCAGCTAGAAGGAAAAATCTGAAAGTATCATATGGTAGCCCATGATAAACTCTTGGATCTGTCCTGTAACTACTTGTTGAAGGGGGGTTTGAAAACTATTGCTTTTTTATTTCTTTGCTTTGTATATATGTTATACTATACAATAAAATTAAAATATATATATAAGTAGTGTTTCCATACACAACTAACTGAGTTAACTGATGAGAAAATCAAGAAAAAAATACACTTACAATAGTAACTAAAGCATCAAATATCTAGAAAAAACTTTACCAAGCATGTAAAGGAATGATATTCAGAAAAGTAAAGATCATTACAATAAAAGAAACCATAGAATACCTAAATAAATGGAAGGACATTCTGCAATCATGCATTGGAAGGCTAAATTCCATTAAGATATCAACATTGCCCAAATTGATCTACAGAGTCAATGCTATATCAATCAAGATTTCAAATGCCTATTTGCAGAAATGGAAAAGCTGATCATCAAACTTATTTAGAAAGGTAAAGGGCCCCAAACATCCTAAGTATCTAAAAACATCTTGAAAATGAAAAATGAAGTTGGAGGACTCATGTTTTCTGACTTTTAAACATGTTCTGAAGCTACAGTGGTCAAAGTAGTATGGTATTGTAATAAAGATAGACATATTGATCCGTGGAATTGAATTGAGAGTTCAGAAATAGACCCTCAGATTCCTGGTCAACTGATTTTTTGATAATACCCCTAAATTCACTCAACTGGGAAAGAAATGTCTCTTCAATAAATAGTGCTGGAAGAACTGAATGTCCATATCCAAAAGAATGATAGAGGACACTTATCTCACTCTCTGTACAAAAATTAACACAAAATGGATCAAAGACCTAAATATAAGTCCCAGAACAATAAAGCAAGAAGAAGAAATTTTAGTGAAGCATTTCAATCTCTACTGATAGGCAGCAATTTCTTACTTCTTACATCTAAAGCACAAGCAACAACAAAAAAATAGATAAATGGAACTTCCTTAAAATTTAAGACTTCTGTGCTTCAAAGGACTTCATCAAAAGAGTGAAAAGACAGCAAACTTAATGGAAGAAAATATTTGGAAACCACATATACGATAAGGTTTTGTTATTCATCATACATAAAAATAAATCCTTGGACTCAATAATAAAAAGACCAACAACCCAATTTATAAATGACCAAAAGACTAGAATAGATATTTTTTCCAAAGAAGTACAAATAGCTAAAAATGCATATGAAAAGATGATCAACTTCACTAGTTATTAGGGAAATAAAAATCAAAGCCAGAATGAGATATTATTTCAAATTTACCAGAATGGCCACTAATAAAAGAAAAGGAAACTACAAATGTTGGAGAGGACATGGAGAAATAGGAACACTCATTCATTGTTAATGAGAATGTAAAATGGGGCAGTTGCTGTGGAATACAGTTTGGCAGTTCATCAGGAAGCTAATGTATAGAGTTGCCATATGATCCAATAACACTGCTGTTAGATTTATTCAGAAGAAAAGAAGCAGGGATGCAAAAAGACATTTACACACTGATGTTCATATTATTTGCAACTGCCAAAATGTGGAAATAATCCAAATGGCCGTCAGTTGATGAATGGACAAGCAAAACGTCATACACATACAATGGAATATTATTCAGCTACAAGAATATGTGAATCCTGATGCATGTGACAATATGGATGGACTTTGATGACATTATATTGAGTGAAATAAACCAGACCAAAAAAAGACAAATATTTTATGATCTCACTAATATGTATTAATTAATTATAATGAGCAAACTCATGGAGTTATTATCTAGAATACAGGTTACCTGGAGAAGGAATGAGTGTAGAAAATGGGGAGCTAATGCTTAATTTGTTTTAAAATTTTAATAAGATGGATTGTAAATGTTTGGAACGGCATAGTGGTGATGGTAGCATATTATCATTAGTGTAGTTAACAACATTGAATAGTGCATGTGGTTGTTGTAGAAATGAAAATTTAAGGTCATGTATATCACTTGAAGAAAACCTAGAATATGACATAATGGACTGTATGGTAAACACTGCTTTGGATTGTTGATGTGGTTAACAGTGCAAATATAAGAATGTTCTTACATGAACTAGAACAAATTTATGTCACTATTGCAAAATGTTAATAATAGAGTGATATATGAGAAAATATACCTAATGCAAACAATGGACTATAGTGAAAATAATATTTCAATGTTCTCTCATCAATTGTTAACAAATGTACTACACCAAGGTTATGTTCAATAATAGGGGCTTTAAGGGGTATGGAATTTTTCTTTTTGGAGCAATGACAGTATGTTAGAATTAATTGAGGTGAACACATAACTCCGTGATTATACTGAGATTCATTGATTGTACACTTTGAATGAACCATGTTGTTTATCAATAAAACTACTTTTAAAAAATGGGCAAAGACTTAAACAGATATCTCTCCAAATAAGATATAGAAATGGCCAGAAAGAACATAAAATGATTGTTAATAATCAAAAAATTTCAAATTAAAATCACAGTGAGAAACCTTTTACATACATTAGAATAGCCGCTATTAATAATATGGAAAATAACAAGTGTTGGAGAAGCTTCAGGGAAATGGAAACACTCATTCATTGCCAGTGTCAAGGTAAAATGTGTTCATCCATTGTGGAAGACAGTTTGGAATTTCTCAGGAAGCTAAGTATTGAACTACCATAAGGTCAGGAAATCCTACTACTAGGTTTACACTCCAAAGAATTAAAAGCAGAGACTCAATCAGATATTTGCACACGAATGCTCATAGCAGCAATGTTCACAGTTGTGGATAGAAGCAACCCAAATGTCCATCACCCAATGAATGGATAAATAAAATGTTTTCTATACATACAATGTAATTTTATTTAGCCATGAAAAGGAAAGAAGTGCTAGTACATGTAACAATATGAATGAACCTTTAGGACATCATGTTGAGTGAAATAATCTAGACAGAGTAGTACACATATTAGATGATGCAACTGACTTGAACAAGTAGAATAAACAAACTCATAATCCAGAATCTAGAATATAGGTTATGAGAGAACTGGTTGAGGATAGGGAATATGAAGTTAAGACTTCCTAATTAGAATGATGGAAATATTGTGGAAATGGATGGAGGTGATGGTAGCAAAACATTTTCAATGAAATTAACAGCACTTATATACATACCTGAATGTGATTAAAGTGGTAAGTGTATTGTATATTTGGTTATATAATGAAAAATTTTAAAATATATCCATGGAGCTGCACATCACATGCAGTAAACCCAAGGTTAAACCATGGATTTTAAGTAATAGTACGATTGGAAAAAATGTGCTGTCATCTACTGTGGCAGATGTTTCATACTAATGCAAGGTGTAGGTGGTGGGGTGAAGTATGGGAAATGAACTCAATAGTGGGGAGAAATAATGTTATAACAAGTGTGTTCATAAGCATTACAGACAGAAAATTGAGTCTGAATAGCTATCACAAGTATTTAAAATGGATGGAAATAGCATTGATAAAATGTAAAATAAATGTAAAACATAATATTTATATGCATAACATAAACTAGGATTTAAATGTAAGATTATTCCCTTAAAAGCAAGTAGTTGCAATTTGATACATATTTTTTCTTCACAAACATAATAAGAAAAAATGTATTTTTAAATTAATATTAAATAGTAAAATAAAATAGAGGATATTCTTTCCAAATAATAACAGAAAAGAATAAAGGTATTATAAAACATATAGGAAAACATTAAAAAGGAAAAGACTTTTTATTAAACATGAAATATGAACACACATTTATCAACTCTCCTTCTTGAAAGCCCAGTACAATAAAATTGATGAAATAAAAATGCTAAAAGATTAATAAAAAGAAATAGAGGTTATCAGCCCATGAAAGATTTAAACAAAATCAATGAAATAGGAAAAATATAGAAAAGTGACAACTGATAAGGTAGATCTGAACTTGCCTTCTGTTGACAATACCAACATGGAGTTCAACAGCTTCTGGTCAGCCCAGATCATGCCTGGATATCTGCTGTGGACAGTGAGAGTTGGATTAGCTCTCCCACCCAGGAACAGTTGGGGGGTTAAAACAGTTCTAATGCAATTGCTATTTGTCAAAATGGGACCACAGGGACCATAACACTGGTCGTTTATTCACAGGGGCTCACAGGACTGTAGTGCCATTAATCCCACCTACCCAAAAAAAGAGGGCTCTAAAATACGTTATCTTTGTATGTCTGTTGAGAACAGTTTCCTGAAGAGCACCATTTTCAGGAAATTTTTCGAAAGTGCAGTCTTGGGAAGCTGCTTTCCTGACCCTCTTCCCAGTGCACTTTGGAAATGTTCTACACAATCTATGTTGGACCCTGGCACTGTATTGACTGGGACAGGTTGACAAAAGAAGTGCCAAAGGAGACATTTAACGTGAATCAAGTTAGCAACAGAATCATAGACAAGAAAGGGAAAACTAAAATTCAAAATAAACATATCAAGACTAAGCAGATGCCCAGATATGAGGAAAAAAATTAACAGATGCTAAATTGCATGTGCTCTAGTTTGCTAGCTGTTGGAATGCAATATATCAGAAACGGAATGGCTTTTAAAAGGGGGATTTAATAAGCTGCAAGTTTACAGTTCTAAGGCTGAGAAAATGTCCCAATTAAACAAGTCTATAGAAATGCCCAATCAAAGGCATCCAGGGAAAGATATCTTGATTCAAGAGGGATGATGCTCTCTCTCCAGTGAAAAGGCATATGATGAACAGGATCAGGGTTTCTCTCTCATTTGGAAAGGCATGTGGTGAAAATGGCATCATCTGCTAGCTTCCTCTCCTGGCTTCTTTTCATGAAGCTCACCAGGAGTCATTTTCCTTCTTCATTTTCAAAGGTGGTTGGCTGATGGACTCTCTGCTTCTTGTGGCTATGCCATTCTGCTCTTTCAGAATCTCCTACTTTCTCCAAAATGTTTCCTCTTTTATAGGACTCCAGAAACTAAGCAAAACCCACCCAAATGGTTGGAGACACACCTCCACCAAATCCAGTTTAAAAACCACTCTGGATTAAATCACATCTTCAGGGAGATGATCTAATTACCGTTTCAAGCATAGAATGCTGAATAGGGATTAGAAGATTAAAATGGGATTAGGATTAAAACATGGCTTTTGTAGGGTACATACATCATTTCAAACCAGCACATTCCACCTTCTGGACCCCCCAAAATACATGTTTTTCCCCTATACAAAATACATTAATTCCATCACAAGATCAGAAAACTTTAAAGCATTTCAGTAGCAATCAAATGCAATACAAGATAAACCCAGTACAAAGTCTCATCAAAGTTAGGTACAAGTGGGGTCTGTGCTCAGGCAAATTCTCCTCTGTCTCTGGACCTTTGAAAACTCATAGCAAGTTATTTGCTGCCAACATACAAAGGAAGAATATTCATAGGATACATATACCCATTTCTACAGGGAGGAAAGAACATAGGGGTCACTGGGCCCATACAGTTTCGAAAAACCACAGGGCAAAGTCTATTAGGTTTCAAAGGCTGAGAGTCTTTTATATTTGGGGCTTCTGAAAGCAGCAGTCCCACCCTTTCCAGCCCATGCAGAGGCCTGCCTCTCTCTGAACACAACTTTGGGGGACATTGAGGAGATCACCTTTTTCTTGGCTCCACCTTTTCCAAGCATTGGGGCCACACACAGGCTCTCTGGCATCTCCAGGGCACATGCTCAACACCTCCATGTGGTGGCAGCCAGGCTTTCCCCAAACCCCAAGGAATGTGCTTCACCCTCTCCAAGGCCTGAAGTGGCATGGCTCTTCCGCTACTATGAGTTGGAAGGCCCATGCTCTGCCTTTGGGCAAACTCACCCTCTCTGTCATGGAGAGGTTTGTGGAGGGCCAGAAGCAATCAATCAGGCCCAAGCAGGAGCAATCAATCAGGCCCAAGCAGGGAAAGTCTCCACAACATTGGGGCAAAATGTACCCAAGAGTTTAACAATAACCACTGTTAAGGAACTGAGGGAATGGGATGTGTTTTGGCAACAGTTAATGGCATTTTTTTGCTTCTATGATTACACTTGCTTGCTAGCCACCGCAAAACCACAACATGATTTTAGCCTTTATAAGCACACCTTGAAAACCTCTGGGGGCTGCTCTCTGAATCTTCCTTCTTGGAGGTTTCTGAGGCAGTTGCCAGCTGGCTAATAAAGACTCCCAATTGGCTTGCAGTTTTGAATTGTGTGGTCTCTTTCAGTGCGCCCCACAACATTTGGAAGCCCCAGCAAGATCATCCCTAATGGGACATCTGGTGACCACAGGTCCTGAGGATCACCCCCGGAATGGAGGTCCGCCCAAAGGGAAGGCCTCAGAGAGACGTTCCTCTGCCCCAGGCAAGGACCAGGGACCAGGCTGGTTCTACAGGACCCTCCAAAATTATACAAAATCTGGTGGAGTCGTCTGTTTATGGAAACCTCACCAGTGAGTACAGGTCTGGTTATTGGATCCAGCGAGGACCTCTGGAAGGCTGGACGCAGCATTACTTCCAAGGTCCAGTCCCGGAACAAGATGTTGCTCGGGATTCTGATTAGGAATCAATTAGGGATAATGCTTTGTTTGCCTTGGTTCATTTTGTCCCTCCTCTCAATTGTTGGTCTCGTCACACTCTGTGTTGTTCTTGTCATAACTGCCATGGATCAGTCAAGTTCATCTATCTGTACTCCCCTTCAATGTTTTCTGAAACATTTCCAGGAATTTCAGCAGAAGACCAGAGAATACAGAGCCCCTGTCAATGCCTTCGACTTGGAAAAATTCTACTCACAGGAGTGGCCAACTTTTGGTTCTGGGTGGCCTCCTGATGGAACCACAGACCTATTTATAACTTATAAAATCCAAAGGACAATTTTTTTGTAATCCAGGCCACCCTGACCAAATCCCCTATATACTAATTTGGATTGAAATTTTAACAGAAAAACCCTAGTGGTTACGGTCTTGCCTGGAGTCCTAAAAAGAAAGACCCCCCCCCCC